>CM022673.1:22149412-22256912 GCA_012295275.1 Chrysomallon squamiferum | reverse complement strand
GTCGAACGTTTTAAAAAATCAGAAAACATTGACTGAGTTTTAAAGGATCAGGTCGTTTGCGGTTTGTTACGAATGACAAAGAGGACAATCAAATAAACTTAACGTGAGAATTTTTGTTCTTGTTTAAAGAATCACTAGACGCATGCGCAAACATATATACAAAGTTCATAAGTTCATATGTATTATTTTGCCAAAATAATATTAAGTGATTTTACGTAAATATTACATAAGTTGTATGTGTTTTTTCACTACTTTCCCCTATAATATACTGAGTATGTGTGTATATGTGAATGTTTAGGTGAGAAATCATAATCTTCATATTTATGACAACTTCATAGAGAAATAATGTGTCTTCATATTTTATTATAATTATATTTTTAATAAAGAAAATACCACTAAAATATTACCTTTTTATTATTTTTATTAATTATTAATACGATCATATATTTCGACAAATTATTAATGGAACAATGAAAATAATGGTAACTTTAACATAATATGTAAATCTATTCCCAGTAAAATGAATGTTACAATAAATGTACTCTAGCGTCTTAACGATTATAAAGAACATGCCAGCATCCAGTATATTAATTAATGATTTATTATTAACCAGGACCAGTTAATATTTATTTATTTATTTATACATTTTTTTAAGTGTTCAAATAGAAACTGCAGATGGAAATAACAATGTATTTAAATGATGGCAAGACGCTAAGTTGTTATTGTTGTTGTGGGATGGGTTGTGGTGTTTTTGTTTTTTTAAATTTTAATTATTATTATTATTATTATTATTATTATTATTATTATTATTATTATTATTATTATTTTGAGAGAACTCAACAGACGTTTTATTATATCACACGCACAAATCGTAACATCCGTCCCTTGGGAGCCTCACCGCTGCACAACACGTTTTCTTATCATTCGTTGACGCCAATTAGAAGTATTGGCAGAATGACAAATGAGGTTCTTTGTGGGTAGCGACTCTTATCACTATACAACATCACAACACATCCGTCTCGCACCGTACCGAGAAAGGCCTCTGTCCAATTTCACGCAACTACATCCAGATTTCGCGTTTTTTTCTTTCTTCTGTTTCATCCCTACAGCTGAAGTTAATCGGCCGTTGTTAATACTAAGAACGGTAATCCTGGTTCAGTATTGTTTTCCACTTTGAACCCTGTTATTACGTAATGACACAGGGGTGAAATAGTCCAGTTTCTGTGCAATCAAATTTGCGCAGAAATAATATTATTCAGTATTAAGGAGTCAGTTTTCCAAAATTTTGTTTAATACATGAATGTTAAATTATTGAATGAAAATTGTTAGATAATAAATTAAGCCGAAATAATTAAAACACTACTACTACTACTACTACTACTACTAATAATAATAATAATAATGTAATTAATTAAATATGAATGATCTACAGCAATAACACAGTTTTACTCTGCTCCAAATAGTTGCATGACGCCATGTGACTATCTTTCCAGAACTCAAAATAATGACGTATACGTATTACGTAGGCTTATATAAATTCTGCCTGACGTAATGACTCAGTTCACTGTCAGTTAATGAACGAAGACTGCGATAGATACAGTTAACGTCAGGGCGATATTAACAGGTGTTAAATTGACAGTACCACGCGATTAGTTGTGAAATATAATTCAATATGTTACAGTATATATATATATATATATATATATATATATATATATATATATATATATATATATGCAATATATATATATATGCAATATATATACAGTGTATGTATGTATGTATGTATATATATGTATTATTTGCGTGTTTGTGCTGTGGGTGTGTCGAGTACCAGGATTAAATATCTAATCTATTAAATTAATTTCAACTTAAACTTTAAAGAAAATTATTGTTTGCAAGTGTGGTTTGTTTTATTTTATTTTATTTTATTTAACTTTATATTACAATTACTACATCTTCACTACTTTTATTATTACAACAAAAACAGCACAACAACTGCTACTATTATTATTGTTGTTGTTATGTTGTTGTTCCTGTTACTTTATTATTACAACATATCATTATATATATATATCTTTGCTTTTATGAAAACCAAACAACAAAACAGTGATTACATTTCACAAATTGTAATTACCATGAATCATAAAAGATTAACACAACATAAATTAAATTAATACAATTAAAAACTCATTAAATTGTGCCAGAATTGAAACTGATAACATTTAAATGTGTTAATTTAAATTATGTTCATTATTCTAATGAAAAACTAAAAGTTTAAAAAAATAATAATAAAAATGAAAAAGAATGTAATGAACCAATTTTATTTTTGAGTAAAATTTAGTTATCCTATTTTATGGACACCGCTACATTTTCTACATTATTTATTTATAGCACACGTTTAATACAATTATATTTATTTTTACTGTGGGTGTTTGGGGTTTTTTGGGGTATTTTTTCTTGAGATTTTTTGTTAAACATTTCACGTTGTTTAATTATTATTTTTATTATTATTATTATTATTATTATTATTATTTTTTTTTTTATTATTATTATTATTTCTTTTTGATTTACAGTAATGCGTGAAAAATATATAATTGCTTACTAAATTACTAAAAACAACAACAACAATGAAACGCTGTTTTGTTATGTAACTATGATAAATAGTTAACTGTGTTTTCATTATATCCACAACGTGATAATTTTACTAACTGAAACGAACGAATGAATGAAGGAAGGAAGGAAGGATTAAATAAATAAGTAAATTTATAATTTTATTAATAATTTTGCGACTATAATTTATTTGCGTTTGTCCTTTCGGGAAATATAATTGTATACATAAACAAAAAAATATATACATGTAAGAATGTGCCAACAATTAATTCATTATACTGAAATCTTAAAAATAAATTGTTTCAGACATTTTTTCTAATCTGAATGGAAAATAAACAAGTTTGAATACAGATGACTGGAACAAGTAATATATATATTTTTTATGTACATTCATCGTTCGTACGTTTTTAAAATAAAATAAACGATCCCTTTTCCTTTTCTTTTCATATTATGCAGTGCGAAAAGTTGTTTTATATAGATACATAAAATAATGCATAGATATTTTTAATAATTGAAAATAATAATAAATATGAATGTATATATATATTTTATTTCATATTTATAACGTTCTTGCTCTGTTTAAAGTAATGGAGTGTTATAAACTGCATATGTAATATATATTTCAAAATATTAATTCAGTAAATAATATTATTTAAAACTGATATTAATGCAGATGTAAATATTTATTCTTTTAGGGCTGTTGTAGGACGTACATAGTGCAGTTAACTGTGTTATTTGTCTGTAATCGTGAACAAAACAGTGTTGTTTACATGATTCGCGAAACAGCTGTTACACAAAACGTGTGTTACATTATTCAATATGCACCACACACACAATAAAACAAGAATAGCAAATAGACAGGCAGACAAACACATAGACAGATAGATAAACAGGGAGAGAGAGAGATAGAGACAGAGAGAGAAAGAAAGTGAGAAACTACGAAGTAAATTATTAACTAAATAAATAAAATAACAGCATCGTTATTAAAACAGTAGTAATAATACTAAATATAATTATAAAACAACAAATCAGCAACAACAACAAAAACAATAACAACAATAATAATAATAATAATAATTATTATTATTATTACTATTACTGTTATTATTAGTTATTATTATTATTATTATTATTAGTAGTAGTAGTAGTAGTAGTAGTAGTAGTAGTAGTAGTAGTAGTAATAGTAGTAGTTATATTTGTAGTAATTATGTATTGCATTTGATTAAATTCTGAAATTTATGTTATTTATATGTTTACTCTGAAGTATGTTAAATACGTATTTCATACATCATCGTCGAGTGATGACTAGCATTCGTATTTATTAACGTTTGCAGTCTTTTGTATGTACATCATAATCTGGTATTTAATTAATTAATTTGTAATTATTTTTTATTCTTTTGCATCTTTTAACGAAAATTAGTCTTTACGCACTAAATTGCTTATGATTATTATACAATTATTTGCAGTAAAGTTTGAGAATTTTCAGTTATATATGTACAAATATATATATATTTTCCTAAAGCAACAGTCATCAAATATTCCAATATAATGTTACTTTCATGGAAACATTTTGTTTCTTGTGAAATTTATGTTTATTCTACCTATGCATAACTAATAATTTATTTAGATGTTTATAATTCATATATTTTGTGGTATGCAGATAATGCAAAAACAAAAATGTTTGTATATTTTTATGTTTATATTATGCGAATAAATACACATGTATATACGTAAAACACAAATAACATACACAAAAAACTGTTTAAATATTCAGAAATTTATTTACCAGTATTTACATGAATGTCTAAGCTATTTATTTTTTCACTGCATTTCTGAGTTTAATTTGTACATTAAAATCGAGAAGAAAACTAAAACATCATTTTAAATTTTCATTAAATAAACTTTTCTGAATGTTACACAAGGATTTTTGAATAATAATAATAAAACTCATAGTCTTTTCTTTTCAGCTGCGAAACAAAATTTGTAGTTGTAGTAAAAATAATATTAATAATAATAATAATAATAATAATAATAATAATAATAATAATAAAAAACTGATAGTAGCAATAATAACAGGTTTATTGTTACAACTGTTATCACTACATAGTAGTACATGAACTATAAAATATCAAAATAAATAATGTTTATATATATATATATATATATATATATATGTAAGATAGAAGTTTATATATATATATATATATGTTAATCAGACCTTTTTATCAAATGTTTCTGTATTAATTAATGGCTCTAAGTGATTTGAAATTTAATATTTGTATCTCTCAAAAATTTACCATCATCATGATGATCATCATTATCAACATCAACTTCATTATTATTTATCTTTTTCAAAAACATTTACACAGAGGGATGTTTCTACTGAATTGTTTTCAAGTGAAAATAAAAACAAGAAACACAATAAATATAATGTAACAATGAATTTATATATATTTATTTATTTTTCTTTTGTACATTATTATTATTATTATTATTATTATTATTATTATTATTATTATTATTATTATTATTATTGCTGTTGTTTTTATTATGTTACTTGATGCAGTTTTTATTTGTTATTATACAATTACTGTTTCAGAATATTTTTTTTTAATTAAATTAAAATAATATGTATGATATGTGTTGCATTTACAATAATAAATGATGAATTATAATAATATAACATTAATCATTCGTTTAAGACTCTTTTAGAGTTGACACATTCATTTGTCACGTCTTGTTGTCTGATCTGAAATGGATCTATTTGCAGAATCAGTTTACTATTAACATTAAAATGTAGATCAATAAATTAATTCGCAAGTCAGAACTGATTATTAATATTAAAGCGAAAATGAAAGACAAAATGTATTAAATTTGCGCCTCATGTGAAAAGTTTCTGATTTATTTTGTTCTGACGGCGAGGGGCTCACGTGATGTGGTAATTACTCTCTGTAATAATAACGTCTTGACCAAAACACATTTGGCGTGACATCTATCATTCATAAATCATCCGGGCTTTGGCTGTTATCAGTCACACTCCTCTACCGCTGGGTCTCAGAAACTTAAAACTATTCTCCCGAGACAAAACCGGTTTCCTGTTATTCGCATTTCCCTCCCCATGTTGGTGCGCATTTCAGTGAAACTGACATGAAATAGACATGAACTGCGACGCCGGCCTCCACCTGGCAGACAGACCAGCTGAGTATCAGGTGTCGCGGTTCACTCAAGGACACTTTGTAAACGAGTGAAGCATTTATTTCTTCATTCAGGAAATTTATTAATGTTTTGGTAGTTTTATTCATCAGTTTCGGCACCCTTATTTACAATTATATTATTATTATTATTATTGTTATTGTTATTATCACATCATCATCATCATCATAATCATCATTATCATCATCATCATTATTTATTTATTTAATAATTTATTAATTATATTTTTGGACTGATGCTTGTAATTTGTAAATTAAAGAAACATTAAAATTTCTGTTGGTTAAAATAAAAATGAAATGTCGAGTCATATTTATCAGTATACTATAATAGTAAATAATTATGTTTATATATAAAAATATTATATTTTAAATGTCTAAATAATGAAAATGACAATAACAATAATTTACATATTTGCATAATTATTATTATATTTAAATGTTCTGGAATCGATAATAATAATAATAAAAACAAATAAACCAATTTAATAATGTTTTCACTGTTTTTATCTGCTTTTGTGTTAATGTCTTTGAATTTTGAAATACTTCTATTACAAATAGCAGTGTAACCATAGGAGTGGTGGTAGTAGTAACAGTAATAGTAGTAGCAATAAAAGTAGCAGTAGTAGTAGCAATAGTAGTAGTTGTAGTAGTAGTAGCAGTAGCAGTAGCAGGATCAGCGACAACAGTAGCAGTAGTAGTTGTTGTTTGGTAGTACTAATAATAGTAATAGTGTAGTGGTAGTAGTGTAGCAATAATAGTGCTAGTAGCAGTAATGTGCCTAATTGTCTTAGTAGTCTTAGTAGTAGTATATAACACAAAGGGTAACACAGGTCAAACAAAAGAAAAAACAAAAATCTCCTGTAAACGACAAAACAGTTTGCTGATAGACGAGATAACGGACCACCATGCAAGGTCACGCGGCACAGACTAGACCTGCACCGGCCTTCACTTTGATTGTTATTTCCTGTTGAGTAACAGGTTTCTATGTCAGTGCACTGTTACATGTAACGGTTTATCCCAACTCGCAGTGAGCAGGCGCTCCACACTTGTAAACCGCGTTGAGTAAACAGTGTTAATGTTAACACAGCTCTTTAGTCTCATTTACATCTCCTTATCAGCCCCTTACACATGCGGTGTTTTCTGTATTGTTGTTGTTATTATTGTTATTATTATTATTATTATTATTATTGTTATTGTTATTGTTATTATTATTATTATTATTATTATTATTATTATTATTATTGTCAAATCATTCCTTGTCATCTCTAGGAAAAAGTATTGTAATCCTAAATTTAGTTTTACTGAAAATTGTTTGTCTTTTTTCTTCACTGCCAAATCCAGCAGTTCTTCGTTTTAAAAATTTAGAAACATGTTTCTTTCAATTCATTTGGAATAAACAGCCTGATGAAATATCCAAAAATTGTGGTTTAAGAGCAATAAATGTTAAGTTATTTTGAAATGCACCAAAAATATCGTGGATTAAAAATATGTGTTTGAACCAAAACACTGTAACTCTTTTGAGTAATTGTTTACAGTCTAGAGCTTCACTATTATTAGTTTTGGGCTGAGCCTAAAGTAAGCAAAATTGCTGATGCACAAATATCTTTTAGAAAAATGCATTACATATATGATCGACTTTCTAGAAAAATGAAAAGCTTCAAGGGACAAGACAAGAATACTAAGTTTACCAGTCTGGTTAACTCTCATATTAAAATTTATAATAATTTTATTTTTTTTAATAAGACTGGGGCAAATAAAGTAATTTTATTTTTAAAAGATCTATTTGCTAATGCCAACTTGATTTCATACACTGCATTTTGTTAAAAAAAAAAAAAAACTTTAGACCACCATTTACATGTTACAGTCGCTTGATGGTAGCAATAAAAAATATTATAAATTGTCTTTACATACTGACCAAGTAATATTACAAATACCAGGATTTCCTAACTGTCTAGAAGAACTGCTTAAAACAAATGTTTGTACATTTTTTACAATGATTGTATAATAGAAACTGCTTCAAAACATAATTCAGAGTGAAAATTTAGTGGCCGTATATTTTTTTAATAAAGTTCTGTGACACAGGGCTCAGATATTTTCAGGCCAAGATTTTATTATTTATCTTAACAAATAAACATTCTGTATTATATGTATAAAATAATGAGATAAATATATATTTAGTGAGAATTTAGAAAAATGGAATATTCGGACAAAATTATTTTTATGAAATGTAAATATTTCATTTATATCATAACTATGTAGAGACGTAAAATGCAAAAATAGGCAAAGATTTTATTTATTTCTCTGTTTTATTTTTGCCATTTTGTAAGTTTCTTAGCAAAACATAAGTTTATATTTAAATGACAAATATTTACAACTAGCAGTATGCAGAATATATTTATAGTTCTTTTTATTGGTTGTCTGGAGACTAACACGTAAATTTACTTTTATATTTTGTTATATTATATGCATTATTTCTACTACATATTATACTGTATATTCCGTCGAAAAATTATAGACATATATTAATAATTATATATATTATTTTAAAATTATTTATATTGTTGTTATTATTATTGTTGTTGTTGTGGTGGTGGTGGTAGTGGTTGCCATTGTTGTCATTTGGGGGTTCTCACTTAATAATACATTTTTTTACTAGATATAGAAACTAATTATTTGTTAAAGTAGTTTTACCAAGATTTCTTCTGAAATGTTCTAGTTCTATAAATATGTAAATAAATAAATAAATAAATAAATAAATAAACTATTAGAAAAAAGATATAACTATCTTGTTTTCACAAACAAAATATAAGTATATAATAAGATAAAAAGATTTCCTCAATTAAAATCAACTCTTTTAAATAATGGCATAAATTATTTTATTTTAGTATATCATAAATTATTTAAAATTCCTATGAATAATTTCAAAGCGAAAAAGCCATATTTAAATAATTAAACTGTCTTTTAATTTGTATTATTATTATTATTATTATTATTATTATTATTATTATTATTATTATTATTATTATTATTATTATTATTATTATTATTAACAAAAGTAATACTAGTTATTGTTGTTATTGTGGTAGAACAATAAATTAAAATTAACTCAAAACTAAGTAATATCAAAATATTATGAAAATATTACGAAATATTACTGAAAACTTACCTTTCAGTAATATTATCTATTATCATTTTTTCACTAAAAGAAAACAAAGGAAACACATTTTATGTTCACTGCGTTTTATAAATCAAAATTTCTTTCGAAGTAAAAGAGTCAGTTTCTTTTTAGAAAGATACCATTGATTAACTAATTTATTTCTTTTGTAAATTTCTTTCTTCCTTTCTTTCTTTCTTTTTCATATTTATTTATTTTACAGGCATTAAATATTCCAAAGGAAAAAACAAAACAATGAAAGAAAGATATTTAATAATAACAATAATAATAATAATAATAATAATAATAATAATAATAATAATAATAATAATAATAATATTCTGACTAAATAAATAAAGAAAGAAAGAAATTAACACACACACACACAGAGACATACACACAAAATATTCAGAATTAATTTTGAGCCATAATTTATGCTAATATTCTTGTTGAATAAAATGTAAATCATTAAAGTTCGTTATTTATCAAATTCGACCAGTCACGTTTAAGACAGATGTTACATCTCGTCTGGTTTTTTTTTAAAAGATTTCATTAAGGAACTAATTTATTTCTCTTAAAAATTTCTTTCTTCCTATTATTATTATTGCATTTAATTTTGTTAAATACTCCAGCTGTAATAACTACAATACCAATGGTAATAATAATAATAATAATAATAATAATAATCATAATAATAATAATAATAATAGCAACAACAACAACAACAACAAGAATAACATGAAAGATAATCAAATCAAAAGATAACCTGTTTTTCAGTAGATAAATTAAATTTGTTGATATGTTTTTCTTTGAACAAGCAAAAAAAAAAAAAAAAAAAAAAAAAAGAAAGAAAATAAATAAATAAATAAATAAATAAATAAATAAATAAAAATAAATAATGAAGTAATTTAATACATGTTTAATTAATATTTATCATTGCTGATATTTATGGTCAGATTCTGTACATCTATAATTACAAATATATATATATACATACAAAGACATATATATAGTATCAAAAATAATATTTATTTTTGTTTGATGAACTTAGTTTTTATAATCGAAAATAAAATTATTCATTTCTTTTTTTTTAAATCTTCTTCTTTTCTCTTAAATCATCTCCTTGCAAAATATTAAAATCATTTCCAGTTTTCTCTGAACTGATTCAGAATATTTTAAGATGTACAACTAAAATATTTATTTATTTATATATTTACTCATTGAATATAGGCATTATCTAATTTCAAGAAATTACTAAAAGAAAATCTTGTTATTACCCTTTTCTAAATTAGCTCTGCTTTTTGAAAAAAAAATAAAAGTTTGCTCGACACAGACAAATTCATCTAATAAAAAATATTTTTATATTTAATAACATAGTATTCTTAGATTTTCTACAAAAAATTGTGCAGCAGAATACAAGATATATTTCAATTTTTTCTTATTTTTCAGTATAAATATTTACGATAACTGAGTAAATATTTATAGTAAATGTAATGGCATTAACAAATAAAAGATCTGGGGGTTTTCTGAATTTAACTAATTAATTAATAAGTAAGTAAGTAATAACAATGATAATGGTGATATTAATAATAATGATAATAATAATAATAAATTAATGTTTAAAAAGAAGGAGGCGCATAATTAAAATTAGGTTTATTAAAATTTGCACATCATATGAAATTTTACATTTTAACTGGAAACATTGAAAAAAGGAATCGGGTTATTGAGTGAGAGAGAAATAAGAGCATTAAATGTTAAAAAGCAAAAAATACAACATTTGCAGCCTTCTCAGAAGTGCACAAATATACATTCATATTTCTTTTCATTTTTTTCTTTTTTTATGTTCTTCGTTAAATTTATTTTTATAGGCATTATTTACCACTACTACTACTGCTATTGCTATTATAATTTTATTATTTTTATTATTATTATTATTATTATTATTATTATTATTATTATTATTATTATTATTTATCACTTCAGGTTCTGTGCTCTTTGTTGTAATTTTACTATTTAATTTATTTTCTTATTTGTTTTTTTCTTTGGTTAAAATCATTCCTATTTTATATTAAAAAAATATCACTTTTTCTCCGGCAGCTCTGTGTCAACATCAAAAAATAATCAGTTATACATAGAAATATTATTTTTTAATGAAAAATAAAAAATCTTTTTCAATCTTTCTGTTCTTCCCCCTTATTTAACAATATTATTTTTCATTTTCATTATATATATATATATATAAACGTTCAGAATACTTTACTTCTGTTTTAAAAAGATTAACTATTCGCTTTATGGCAATTGATTTTTGTTAAATATGTTTTTAACAATATACATGTGTGTATTCATTTCTTTTTGTTATTATTATTATTTGTTTTGTTTGTTTGTTTGTTCATAGTTTGTGTTACTGTTGTTAATTTCTTTTCTTTCATTTTTCTTTCTTTTTTTTTTTCATTCTGACTTAACTGTCAGTTTTTTGTTTTTCTCATTCGTTTTAGTTTTTCTTTTCTTTCTTTGTTCTTTTTCGAGTCTGTTTGGTTGTTTTCTGGTAATTTAAATTAAAGTTTTCTTTCATCATTTCTTTAATTTCCTCATAAAACAAACATTCTTACACAAAATATATTGGAAGAAAAAGTTAATATTAATATTCACATGAAAGATGTTGCCGTAATACTGAAAGAGATACTTTTGACTGTGAAAAAAAAAAAATAATAATAATAAATAAAATAAATAAAAATAAATATGTAAATAAATAAATAAACAAATAAATATCAACAAATAAATAAATAAATAATATTAGTAATAACAATAATAATAATAATAATAATAATAATAATAATAATATCTGCGATATATCACAGTGATTAAAAGTCTTTTAACTACCTCTTTTAAACTATCCCAGAATGCGATGCTCTAACAGCAGTACAATAAGAGTATTTTGACATTAAACTGAAAACGTTACTTCTAACAGATATTGAAAATTCAAGGCCTCATTAATAGCTGACGTTAAAGTGACCTTTTAATCTGTTCATTTACCATATCGAGTACCACTGCTTCTGCTGTTTATATTTCTACTACTGCTATTATTACTACTATTACTAATACTATCACTAATACTACTACCATCAGCACCACCATCACCACCATTACTACAAGTACTACCGCAACTACTGCGGAAAGTTCGGGTACTAGTAGTATTACAACTATGATATTACTAATACTACTACTACTACTACCACTACTACTATTACTACTTCAGATTCTACGTTACTGCCAAAAATACCACGGTTCTGCTGCTACTGCTGCTTCCTATTATTACTGCTTCTTAACCACTACTCCAGTTAATTCTACTACTAGTGCTATTACCACTACTGCCGCTACTATTATTACCGCTGTTCTGCCAATACTAATAATAAATAATAAAATCTCCAGTTAAATCCATATTGGATATATATTAAAGTGGTTGGATGCTGGCCTGACCTGAGAAGCCGTAGATCATAAAATCATTTCTTGTCCGACGCCAGTTCTAATTTTATCAATTTGTTTTCCATACACGATACCTCTTACCAGGGTCTCATCGCATTAGTCCATGCTGTTACGCAAAAAAAAAAAAAATACTGCGATGCAGAGACGTATCGATTCTATGAAACTCACATTTAGGCCAAGTGAAGCATAAGAAAGAAGCTTTGAACCACCTGCAGTTAATACACTTGTCAAATGGTTGACTAACTAACTGATGAAATCCTTTAGGTTGAATCTGAATATCTTAGTTTATACACGGCCCTTGGTAACAGTAATATAGTGATCATTGTAAATGACAATATTTTGATAATGATGGTAATGGTTAAAATGAACATAATGATTACAATGGTTTATAGTTAACATATTCTTATAATTAATCTTACACCGAATACATTTTTTTATTGTTATTATTATTACCATCATCATTATCATCATCATTATCATTATCATTATTATTATGCTGCGGTCTTGTTAAATTTGATAATAACGGTATTGCTTAATATTAACTTTTTTTCCCCCTCAGGTGAAGCGAAAGAAAAAAACAACAAGACGAAATAGATTATAAAGACATGTATTTCACACAATAGTTGTTACACAAGCAGACAGACCCTGTCTACCAAGGCAAATAAATGTAAAATAATATGTCTGATACCTTTCTATAAAACAACGAAAACAAAAAAAAAAATTGATTTCTCAAATCACGCATTCAGCTAACACAAAATAAATAAAAATTAAATAAAAATTATCACTGGTTCTAACACATGAAATATTTTCATGCATATGAAAATAATTACAACTGTTACTTCTGAATGTGAAACATGTTAGAATATAAACACCATGTGTTTTCATTGTAATGATGTCAGAAAATATCATTCACAACATTAGTTCGTCCAACGACGTCAGGTGAAAATTTAATGAAATAAAATGTAAAATATGAAAGGAGAGAGAAAAAAAATTAACTTTAAACAAAAGATAAAAAGTGTCATAGAAACAACTGGAAAAATTAGACATGTTATTTGCATATGAGTCGATTTACGTGAAAGCGGAATCATTTATAAAAACAGGATTTCGGAAAGATGAGAGTATATGCTGTATGATATAGCGAGTTTCATTAGAGAAACGAAGAAAGAAAGAAAAAAGAAAACTGGATGGGTAAACAAGGATGCGCCATGCCTCGTTCCGTTAACAGAAACTGAAAACCATTTAATGCATGTTGCCTCGAACGAGAAAACAACAAAGAAAATAAAATTTATAAAAAAGAAAGTGATTATTCAGATAATTCATATAGCGGTTTATAGAAAGAAAATCCAGTTTAATTCGCAGGGGTAAAAGTAATAAAATTAATTTATAACAATCTAAACAGAGAATAACAGAAATAACAAAAATATTGAAATAAAAGTAGTTATTTCCATTTTAAATACATTTTTCATTAAACTTACAAGTATTTCTATTTTTCATTTTCATGTAATCTTTATAAGCAGTTTTCTAAATAAAAAAGGAATTGTCATGACTATTTTCTCGTTACCAGAGTAAATTTTGTGATATTTAATATACTCAAATCGTTTTTTGTGAAAAACAGAACGAACAAAGAAATGATTTTATTAAAGTTCTTTTGAAATCTTTGTTATCGATACATTAAAAAGAAAAAAAATGTTTGGATCTATTTCACATATAATAATATGTATATTGCTTCTCCCCTTAATGTCTTTTATTTCAGTTACGTTGATTTCAAAAGCATTCTTTTTCTTCAAATATCAGCATAATATATTTTTCACTTTATTATCTCTTTAACTGTTTTTTTGTTTGTTTGTTTGTTTTTTCTACAATGTCTACAATTTCGTAAATCAAATTATACTGCATGTTCTAATTCTTATCGGCAATAATAATAATCTAGTTTATATATGAAACTCAAAACTGCACAATTTAATACTTTCCCGTGTATTTTAGTATTTTATTGTATCTGAATTAGTTAACAGATAATCAAATTCTATTTTTTCTTACTTTAAAACATTAATGAAATTAGACTTAAATGTTTAATGCTGAAAATAAGATTAATTTGTTTTCAATGGGTTTTTTTTTTTTTTAAATTACCAGTGTTGTTACTGTTTTATGCATACTCTCAAAACTATTCTTTTATTCATCCCTCATACCGCCAGCTTCTTCTCAAATAATGTATTACAACTAGCGAACAACAAATGAAAAATCATTCAAATATCACAAGACCAGGTTACATTTCCTGCGCTACCTCATCTTACTCTAAAGGTGCTTTAAGACATGGCATGGCGACTGACATTTACAGTGTGAAACACAAGACCGTTCAAATATGGACGAAACCAGTAAAAAATAAATAAATAAATAAATATATAAATAATGCAAAAACAGAGTTATGATTCTTCTGCAAAAGGTTGTTCGTAAAATATTAACAAGCACTAATTTTTATTATTAATGTGTTTTTGTAATTGTTTTATTTGGACTACAGAAAAATAAAAAAAATAAAAATAAAATGAGGTTTCCGATTCTGTTATAATGAAATCAGAAGACTGTTGGGTTTAGTGGTATTGTAATAGCATACCTTTATACTGATTTTTTGAAATGTTTGTTTCGGATAATCTTTAAAATTTATGAACATGTTAACGATATTCACTCATTTATTTTTAAAAGGTTTGTGACTGAAACTGAAAATTAACTTTGTTTATATGAAAAACCGTAATACGAAGATATATCGTCTGACAGCACTTTGCTATGCGTTATGGGAAAGAATTTTCTGGAAATACAGGAAAATATAGACAAACATAACAATGCTCTCCAAATGAATAATAATAATATTAATATTAAAAATCTTTATGAAAGTATATGCCCCAGCAATATATATCCAGCTTTATAAACAAACATTAGGACACGAAATATAACGGTATATACAGCAGAAAACGTCATATTAAAATATTATTGAACACTCTACGCTGTATTCCATAAACTGTCTCATATATTTTCATGACGGAAAATGAAATCTAGCAGAAATGCCTTGCATCAATAAAATGATGTTTTTAAAACCATCATATTCACCGTTGTGTACAGTACTTTTATGATTAATTTCTGTAATCAATCCCTTCGGTCTTGGGTTTAAATATGAGAAATGTTCATAGTGTAATTTTGTAACGTTCTTTCGCAAACAAAATATAAATATATAAACACCTTGTTAAACGTTGTATCTGTTATTAATATTTAAACTATCTCTTTTGTTATTATTTACAGATAATGCTGTTTACCTGTTACACATTTCTCATACATTATCTCTGATAAACAATCTGTTCATACACAATTATATTTTATAGGCAATATTTTATTATATATCAGACTAATGAAATGACTGTCAGGAATTTTTTTTCCATACTTTAAATAGTTTTTGTAAAGAATAAAACAAAATAAAAATAACCTATATAATGAAATTAAGAAAGCAAATGTGTGTTTGTCCCAATTCCAGATCAGAATGACGATGCAACATTTTAAGAAATATTAGAAAATGGTTTTCTCCACTCCAAACGAAACAGTTTCACGGATGAACAAATCACTTTTCTTGGTTGCGGTGTTTTTTTTTTAAAAATCAGTTCGAGACAGGCAAATCGGGTCTTGTCGTGAATGTTCCATTAACCTTCACCGCCCGTTCACGATCCCCATTTTTAGACAAATTAAGCGGCTCGTCCCTACGAGGCAATTTAAACAAACCCGTGTCCCCTCCCCCGCAACTGTCGGCTGCGAAATCAAACACACTTGTTCCGTTTTCTTTGCTTTCTTTTTTCTCACTACCATTGTTAGTGTGTCCATTCAAGCGTACTTCGCTTTTTTTCTGTGATTCTGTAGAACTGTTGTCTACAATCTTAATACCGTTTGTACCTCTGGATATTTCTTTGGCGTGTCCGTTTATACCATTGTGAGACTTGGTGTCCGAGTTCTGGTTGCCACCATTGTCCGCAGACTTAACTGTTTTTTGTATTTTCTTTTCCGATGAAACGTATTTCTTTGTTTCATTGGCCAGTTTCGTTTGTACCGATTCAACTTTCGGTGGAACCGTTGTCGGCTTCTTAAAATCTGCCTTTTTCTTCACAACTGAGATTGGTTTTTTAAATTCCATCTTTTTCACCTCAGTCACAGGTTTCTGCGATTCGGAAAGAGATTTTTGCGAATCAGTATTCGGCAAAGAAGAAGAGTCTGAAATAGATTTCTTTAAGCCGTTCAAAAGTTTCGGCGAATCTGTACAATTCTTTGCTTCCGATGTTGATTTCTTGTTGGTCTGAGCTGCTTTTGTGAAGTCTGAACAAGGCTTTTTAAAGTCATTATTCTGTTTAGTCTGTTCTGTAGTAGACACTTTGTTAGCAGTGGTCTGTGTTTGTTTTTTAACCTTCGTTTCTTTCTTGGAGTTTGTTTCAATCGCAGTTTCAGTACTTGAACTATCCGCCGACCTCTTCTTCGTCTCTGCTGTTTGTTTTCTGTTCTTTGGTTCTGAGGGCTTTTTGAACTGCACGTCCTGGTTGTTAGACGTGTTGCTGCTGCCGTTGTTGTTATTGTTGTTGACTTGTTTAGAGTCCACAGATGCTGGCCTGTGAGCCGCGCTAAGCTGTAGCAAAATTTCTGCGGCCTGTGTACTGGCGTCCATTGCCTGTTTCTTCTCACTGGGCGTTTCCTCCTCCATCTTTGCACTACAGTCTGTAGCCTTCATCTTACGTTTCGGTGCCACTTTGTAAATCTGATAATACAATCGCAACGGACCACGCTGGAATAATTGAGAAAAATATATATATGATTTTAATATCATTTTCTTTATTATTGAATTCTTATGTTTTATCTGTTAAACCTCACACGAGAGTGGGGATGCAAGAGAGAGAAATTGTTTGTGTGTGTGTGTGTGTGTGTTTGAGTGAGAGAGAGAGAGAGAGAGAGAGAGAGAGAGAGAGAGAGAGAGAGAGAGAGAGAGAGAGAGAGAGAGAGAGAGAGAGAGAGAGAGAGAGAGAAACACATTATAATTAAATTCACATAACATTAAACATTTAAATAATAGTTGTGCAGTTAATAAAATTCCACATACCCTTCGCCACGTGTAGATATAAGCGATATCTATCAGTGTATAATAATCTCGAAGTCCCTCGTCTGTATGATAAATATCAATCTGTAAATAAAACAACATACCAGTTTAAAATATCACGTTAGCAATACAGATATTAATTTTGAATGTGTGTTTTACGATCGCTGAATCCAAAAACAAATCTTCTAGAGTCCAATACAACAGTTAATTAGTTTACAGATTATTTATATATGCCTTATTATGTATTATCAACCGTTGTATACTGATAAATAAGTAAATAAATAAGAATAATAACGATAAAAGTAAAAAATAAACAGATAAAAACTACTCACACTTCGTACACATTTTAAGCACTATGACTAAGAAAGCTACTTTAGCAATGGTCGTTTTCAAAAGAGGGTGGAGACACGTGTTGCAGATATAGCAAACAATGAAACGGTTATTCGTGAAATAATTGACCGTGCAGTCCATTGTAATCGTTTCTTTCTATCCAGGTAACGATATATTACAAACCGTGTGCCTCGTTATCCACCAACTCTCACATTATCAGTTGCTAAGTAGTTCTCTGAATTACAGATCACGTTTAGCCGCGTTACAAAATTCCACTGGCCTATTGTTCATGGATGAGTGTGCAGCGTGTGTTCATGTGTGTCCGCCATGCTTTATGTGTGTGTATGTGTGTGTGTGTGTGTGTGTGTGTGTGTGCGAGAGAGAGAGAGAGAGAGAGAGAGAGAGAGAGAGAGAGAGAGAGAGAGAGAGAGAGAGAGAGAGAGAGAGAGAGAGAGAGATTCAAAGATATAGTACTACTGAATGTTTTCTTCGTAGGTGCTGAAGTGCTGATATTCAAACACTATTAAACAGTAAAAATAAGGCATTCACAGTAAATTGGAAACAGATGTAAGCGGTTTCGGATCCTACTATTCGGCTGATTACATCTTTACTAGTTTGTAGTTAAAATATTATGTGTAACAAATATGGTGCTTCAGAAATACATTCCATGTGGATGTTAAATAAAGTTGAGGGTTTAGGACTTGTTTTTCCGAGTTCTTTATTATTCTTTCAGACTATATTTTTATTGAATTTATACATTATTATAATTTAATACAAAATCTGATAAAAAAAATAATAATAATAATAATAATAATAATAATAATTCATCATCGTAGTTGACATTATTATTATTATTTTTAACGTTACTATTTTGGTTTAATTTGGTATATGCTAATATGAAACGAAATTATCAAATGTAACCATATTTCGCTCTTTTACATACCTGCCCTACACCCCGACACAAGCACACGTACATTATCATTCAAACAGCTTGTGTTAACTCGTTCACATGCAATACAAGTAACACAATGTAAGAAACAGAACTGAAAAGTTCATCATTGCGGTCGGGTCACTGACCTTAACCAATCATTATTAGTTTAAACTGCGCATGGCATCTTTATGACACGTCAGACCCATTGTTATTGAAACATAGATTATTCCGACCGCATCATTTGATAATTAAATAACCTCTCTAAAATAACACAATTCATAATATGCTTTTAACAAACGCGAATCGACTAAAAAGTTACCCTTCAAAGGCACATAAGTACAATAAATATTAGCAGAAATGTTATAAATACTCAGTTTACCGAATGTAAAATAGTTGAGGCTCGAGAAGGGTGGGTTTGTGAACGTGTAATGCAGAAATGAATGATAACAGTATCATTACCTGCATTAAAGAAAAAGCGTGAATAATGTAACCTAATCACACGACAGCAGCAAAGCGTGCGGTTATTTTGCACTGTTCGAATATTGTTTCATTTTATTCTTTATTATTTTATTCTATTTATAAAGGTAAGAGAACTGAAAATGTGCGATGTCTGAAAGCGACGTTACTATGTTAATTTTATTTACGTCCTACCAGATTACATCATGAAGTCTTAAGAAGATTTTGCCTGACGTAACAAATCGTCCCCGTTTTCATCGGCTTATCCCACCTCCCCATGCACACTAACGTACTCATTTTTTCATATTCTGTAACGTAGCATAAAATGAGAGCTTTTGACTACTGACCTTGGTTCGTTTAAAAACACTGTTGGTGACGTATTCATTTGTTCAGTAAAATTACAAAATTACTCATTCGTTTATAAAGTATGCGGGGAAAAAAGACGAAGACAAAAACAACCGGGTAAGTCTGTTTTAAAAAAAAAAATAGGGATACTTTAATTTGTTTATTCCAGTTTTGACTTGCTTAAATCAATAGTTAGATATTAACGACAATACTATGACGAATATTAACATCTTTTCTAATCACAGGAACATATTTCTACAATCAAACCCGTCTACGGCTCTCTAAACAACCACCAAGCTCAATTTATAAAATATAATTCAAAATTTATTCTTTTTTTGTTTTATTTGTAGCGTTATATATATATTTCTTGTCTTCATTTTATTCTTCTAAACTGATTTTATAAGCTATCAAAAACAAATTAAAATATATAAAACATAAATTGTAATAATTATAATGATAATAATAATATTATCGCCAAACATGACAATGACTTCGCTTTTCGTCATAAAACATACCTGATAGTTGACTGGTAAATCGTACTTGAGTCGAAGGAATTTCTTCAAATGACCAACGCTGACAGCAGCCGGACACAAGAGATAGCGAATATCACGTTTCTGAAAAACAGTGTAAAAAAAAAATAATAATAATAAAATAAAAGATAATAATAAAAATAACGAACTTATTCTGCATATGAAGTATACAACAGATGTTATATTCTGTTTTGGCGATAAATTATTTTTTAAACTTAAACTTCGTCAAAGAGTTCGCTCTTTATAACGGTCTCTTATATATGCTTTAGACACGAAAGACAAAATATATATCAAAGTATAATACGAATAGATGAATTATTGTATTTATAATTTCAAGATATGAAACTGAGAACAAATCTTTATGTTTTCGCTGATGTTTATTATTTCAAAAGCAAACGAACTGATTTCATTAATATATTTTTTATTTATTTTAAAGTAAAAATTGAAACTCTTGTTGCTAAATAAATATTCAATACAAAATACAAAATAGCCGTGATAAATTATTATCCAAGGCCAAATAAAGATATATTTCATTGTATCTATCACACAACCTATCTTAATAGTTTTTGATAAAATATACTCTACGTCCTCTACATGTATTTAGTAAGACACACAATGCTTTCTCTGTAAAATACAATATACACTTTCTCTAACCTCTCCTGTGACAGGGTCGACGTCGCCATTTTGAAAACTTTCCTGTCTCATCTTACGCAGGACGCTGGGGTCGGGAACTCCACTGCAACACAATGTAAAAACGAATTCTCATTATCTTTAAATAAAATAAGCAGCTATAAAGTAATCCTGTATAATAATTTAAGATCGAAAATAAAAACTTGCAGGCTTCCCGCCCATGATGTTTTCCCATGTTCGTCAACATTAGCATTTTCCAAACTGCAGTTGTATGGAAATGAATATAAAAGAATGCAAATTCAATCAGAGTTCTTGAATATCTTCTTTGTTGATCAGTGTGGAACTAAAGTGGATTGGAATATGCTGTTATAGTCATATTAGTTTTTGTGTGGTCGACAATTTCTGAAGAAAACACGTGACTTGAAAACATTGTTGGAACAGTGCCGCATGGGAATAAACAGTTACCCAAAGAGCTATCGGTTAATGAGACAAATACATTATCGTTAAATGAATATTTCAAAAAAGTGCATAAATATTAATCATAACTGTAAACAAAAACAGAAGAAAAGGAAGAAGAAATAAGACAGAGAAAAAGAAAAACGTATAATGGCTAAAATCGCCAGCAACAACCACAACGACAATAATGTTGATGATGATGATGATTATGATGATGATTATGATGACGATGATAATAATAATAATAAATTATAATTAAAAAATGCTTCCTCTGATGCTTTCATTAGTCGTATCGAAATTAAAGGCTAAAGAGATTACATTAAATTATAAAGAAATATTCCATAGATAACTTAGCTGTTCCTCCATAATCTTAAAACTGTAATACTGTATTACAAACTAAAGAAACGAAAACTGCCGTTTTTAACCATTAAATTTTATTTAAATGAAGTCTATATCATACTTCTGATATTTAATAGGTTGTTTTGTTGTTTCTGTTTTGTTTGTTTATTTATTTTTAACAATACTGTCTGCAGTATTCCAGAGAAAAGCTGAAATCTGACGTTACTTAATGTCTGCATTAATCCAGAGAAAGCCTGATATCTGACATTAACTGATATTTGCATTACTCCAGTCAAAGGCAAATATTTGATGAGGCTAGCTCGATGTCTGTAAATTCCAATGAAAAGTTGATATCTGATGGTACCAATGATTGCTATATTCGGTATTTAATGTGTTCACTATTTCAGTGACAAGCTGATATTTGAGGCTACATATTATCGGTAGAATTCCATTTATTTAGTAAATATATTTAGTAAATGGAATATTAAAACTATTACTTACTGTCTGCAATATTCTAGTGACAGGCTGATGTTTTCGTCGGCTGTGTAGATAACTCGTTCAGCCATTTCGTCACCGCGCGCTTCACTCGGCGCTTTGGGTGTGTCTGTAAAACAAGGAAACTCTCAATGAAAAACTCGTCTTAAAGTAGCGCCTGAGATTAAAATAATGTGCTATGGCAGCAGGAAAATGCTACTTTATAGGTACTGTTCCTAGGGGCGGTTCCATAAATATACTTAAAGGGTTGATATTAGAAGTTAAAACTATACATGTATTTTCATCATTCGTATTTGGAACGATTTTAAGAGGGATGAGTCTGTCTGCTTAAATTTATTTTTTGTTTAAAAACGTTTTAAAATTAAAATAATAAAATAAATTATTGATTTCGTGGTTTCTGAAAAAAAAGAGGGTAAAACAAATCCTGTAACAATAAACAATTTCTACAGTTTTGTTGATGGAACGTTTTATTGTGATCGTCAAATACAACAGATAAAAATGCTCACTGCGGTGTATTACATCAATATTATACGGTTACAAACAAACAATACAGTTTTTGTTCAGCTAGTTAACTTACCTGCCGTGGGATGTTCGGCATAAAACATTCGTCGTCGCTTCATTTCATCTACAATAAAGATTATTATTATAACACAGTTCAGTAATGCAAAGAGATGCAATAGAAACTTACTATCAGGCGCGAGAAATCGGGTCTATCCTCCTCATTGCTCCTGTTTTGTTTATTCCTATCATCATCATTATTATTATTATCATCATTATTATTATTATTACTATTATTATTATTATTACTATTATTATTATTATTATTATTATTATTTATTATTAATATTATTATAAAATCTGAAACATAATGTCCATTATTATCATAAAAACAACATAAACTTATTTAAAATAAATAAATTCAGTGAAACAGGAGCAATAAAAAACAGAATAAATAAATAGTATCATAGATAAAATGCATTTTAGTAATAATATTCATACACACAGACAAGTGAAGTGAAGAAATATTATAAAAAGAGAATGTTACTTTAACCGAAACATAAAGTATCAGGATTATTTGTTGTACTTACTGGTATAGAGTCCTGGAACCAACTTGTACACCATGTCCTGTAGAGTTTTGTCAGCCCTGTAAGCATATTTTACAATTAATTTATAAAAGGAACTAATCTGTATTCAACGTAAACGATTGGAAAGAAAAGGTAAGGTTATAATACACACACTGATTATATTAGTGACTCTAAATATGTTTTTATTATTAATACATACATGCAGTCATAAAACAAGAGAATCAATTACATGTACAAATGAAGACCAATACACACAAACACACATTGAGAGAGAGAAAAAGAGAGAGAGAGAGAAGAGAGAGAGAGAGAGAGAGAGAGAGAGAGAGAGAGAGAGAGAGAGAGAGAGAGAGAGAGAGAGAGAGAGAGAGAAAATATCAAAGTGAGATCTTGGTTTTCAAACAATTATGAAGAATATTAACGGTATAATTTTCCCCTGTAAATAAACAAACTCCATTTCTTCATCAAAATGTTGTAGGCACCAGATAATTTCCGTTCAAGCGAAAAGATAATTAGTGAAATCTGTTTTTAACAGATGTTATAACTCACATTTTGAAATAATCCTGTTTCTATTATTTTTTTTTTTTATAAGAAACATAGAAAAGTGATTCCAATGACTTACTATTCTTGTTAAAAACATCTACAGGTTTATTGAATTCTTGATAGAAGTATAATGTCATTTCTTTAAAAATGTTTCAATAAGGAACACTTCTAAAAATTAATTATCTTGTTTATTAATTAATTATGCATTGTAATATCATAATAAGTTTTTTTCACTTATCTCCCAGAAAGTGCGAAGGTTCAAAATAAAACTTGAGGTTTTCCCAGTTTTGACGGAACTTCAAAGACATGACCACATTTTTATAGTGTGATGAGAAGACGAACACACAGGCTGAATAAAATGTTTTACAGTGATCAGGAAATTTAAAAAAAAAAAATTAAATTAAAAACAAATGGCTCGATTTTAGTCATGCATGAATTACCGATTCTTCAAAGAAATTTGTCGTATTCACTATTCTGTTTTGCCCCCGCTACAATACGTAACACGGCCTCGCCACTTATAAATCATTGATTCACTTTACCTTCAACAGAATACTTCGAATACTGGGAAAACATTTTCTGTTGAATAGATGAACTCAAAAAAGCGCTAAAGAAAATGCGAAAAAAAAGCGAAAAAAAAAAAAATATATATATATATAAAGAAAGTAAGAAGAAAAGACCGAAGAGAAATAAAAGTAGACAAGATGATTACTTAGAACTAAATATTAAAATCGGTTAAAAACAACAACAAAAAAACACTGTTTACGACAGTGCTTGTCGTAATTTCTAGGGAAAGGGAAAAAGGAAAATCAAATGTATAAAAATAATCGAAATAAATAAATTAAAAAATACAGTTAAAAACAACAACAAAGATTAACGATTGTCCTTAAAAAAAAAGTTAATTACTCAGGTAATCCGGTCTGATCTAATCTTTGTCTTTTATTAGCATTTAGAAAGAGTTCACTGTACACTGTTGATATATGCATCTGACCTCTAACCCGTCTTTGACCGTATTTCAGGTGGATAATCTATAAAGCAAGATCACATACAGATCCAGGTTGAAGGAGATCTTGTGGAATGCGCTTTTTTTTTAGCACTTACATTTATTTTGTTTGTTTTTATCTGTTATTAATTGTTATATCCAGATAAATTTCGCTATATTTTCCCCGGCATCCTTTTGTATTGGATTATTTCTAATTCCAGTCAGAAGTGAATATGTATTTACCATCTGTATGTACTTTTCTATGGAGGGAAGTATATAAATATGAGAACTGGAATAGAGGGGTGGGTTTCAGCTCTTATAATCATTGTTATCACTTGAACCGCCAACAACGGTTAACAACAAAACATCTTCAGGCATATTTAAACGTTCTGTGTGTACTAAATCCCGTATTTACTGCTGAAAATTATATTGTAGAGGAAGAATTGTGACAAATGAAAGATGAAAATGCTGTGTAAATGCGCCATCTTAAAACTAATGAAAACTGAAATCAAACGACATAAACGCAAGAACGCAACGTTAGGTCAAAATGACCTTGGATTAATCCACGTGCTGGTCACATTTTCAGTTTAATAGAACGCGAGAATTTTACAACTGGGCAGTACCAGTCATGTTCATTGTCTAAGTCAGGAAATGGACACGGGCAACGAGCAGAATAAATCAGTGCATCCCACACAGGCCAACAGCGGCGGAAAATCGATCCTAGGGAAACTGTTTAAATGAGTTGCGTAAAGTGAAAACGTCGCCACACGCGCAAAATACATCCATAAATCCATACTGGTGAAAAGAGACAAGGGAACTATATTGCCTTGGCTGATATTATATTAATTTATTTATGCAGACCAAAATACCAAGCAATCAATCAAAGTCGGCATAATTATTACTAAATTGCCTGTTTTAAAAATTAAACATAACAGTTTGAATTATCTTTAGAATATGAATTTCTAAATTATATTTAGCCAATTTCAAAACCATTTTTGTAATCAAAATATGGCAATTTTGTATTCTTCTTCCAGTAGGATTTTGTAATTTAACATTCAGTTTAACAATGTTATAATCGAACTTTAAAGAATACATTTAAATGGATATATCGCAAACGTTGTATTCTTTCATATACACGCATTTGAAATAAGAAACTGACCAAACAATATTTCAATACAATTTGGAATTTAATTACAAAATACTTTTTGTCTTTCAAATAATAACCTTTCATTTATATTTTAATAAATGCATTCTACATTTCTTTACTTAAATATTTATCCTTCTTCAAATAATACGATACAGCGAAAACCTTAAAAATATAAAATTAGACTTCAATCGTCACTGCATTCTCTAAACAATTAATGTTATTTTTATTTTTATTATTTTTTATTTTATACTATTTTTTAAAGATGAAAAGATTTATAATGTTAGTTGTCTGTGAAATGGATATAATAATTATTACTGACGAACAAGAGGCGGAACGCATACAGATACAAGTGGAACGCCCACCACATGCCCACTTGTATATTTTGTTAGAAAATTAAATCCATAACTCTGATGACACTGGTTTTTTTCGGGAATGTTCCATCAGTTTTCTGGCTTTTATCGTGAACCGTGTTTTGTGTTGTAACAAATGGAAACAACTTTTTGAATCCCAACCCACATCTAAACTATTTTAGAAGCGAAGACAAATTAAATGCAATTTGTTTTTCACAAACACCTGGTTGAAAGGCTGGTTATGGATGAACATACGAACTGTCACAAAGGACAAGGTATAAATATATTATTTACCTGACATTCACGTGTGGCTTTGTCTTGTGTACCATAACGTCACATATAGGACAATATTTGGTAGTTTCAAGGTAACTCACAATACACGTCTTGCAAACTGTGGAAATAAAAAAAAATGTTATACCCAACATTGTTATAATAATAAAGCAAAAAAAAGAAAAATAAGAATAAAAAAGAAAGGAAAAAACATTTATAATAATAATAATAATAATTAATAACACGAGAAAAAAAAAAAAAGAATGGAATGAGACGAATACTTTAATATTCTTCAACATAATTACCGGAGAACATAATAATACAATCTATATGAGATTAATTAAACAATTCATGAATATGAAGAAAAACAACCAAATTTTTATTTATTTATTTATATATATATATATATATTTATATTTTATTCATCCTTACGCTGTAAGGACATATTGTCAGTATTGTTCAGATAATCGTGTCGTATTGATGTCCGTTCTTATTCATTTTATATATATAAACTTACAACAACAAAAATTAATAATAAAAAATAAATAAATAAAAATAAACAAAAATAAATAAATATTAGAAGCTTTATGTGTACGATAATATCGACAAGTCTTTTGTAACAAGCATGTGCTGAACACAGACGCCTCATTAAAAATTAACACGTGAAATATGCAATAAGGAAACTGCAAAATTATGTCAATATGTATATATGTATGTATGTATATTTATATATCTATATATATATATATGTAAACCAAAGGTAAACTAACTGAAGATCAATTTCTTATTTCTTTCGTAGACTTGATCTTGATAATTTATATTCATAACAGTTTAATGCAATACAACTTTCCAAAGAAGCTGTATGGCACAAGAAGTGATCTACAGATAACAGTATCGTTCATAATCACTGCTGACCTCGAACAAGCGAACGAAAAGAAGTTAATGTAGCTATTAGTAGGCGTCTCTTAGTTTCAGCCCGAAGTCTTAAAACGTGAATTAGGTATCTGCTTATTCCGTTAAATGTAGTTCATTATCAGCCGGGGTGATAAATGATATATTACTGTTCGGATTTCTGTGCAAAAATCAAACATCACATGGTCAGTATATTATTTTAAGATACATATGCTGACATTTCTTTTTATAAATATATTTTTTAATAATAAAGAGTAAGAATTTTCCAATTTTATTGTTTTGGGTTATTTTAGGCCCCAGTTTCACACATACAACATTATGTAGGAAAATGATCGTTAACGACTGAAAACAATTTAAAAACTCACATGAGTGAAGACATTCTACTATGGTGGCGGCGTCAATGAAGTATCCCCCGCAGAGAACACAGATCAAATGCGGATTCAGATCCGTTATCTTCAGGCGAGTTGTTCTGTGCATCTATGAAACAAAATACATCATTAACTGGCTGTGTGTGTGTGTGTGTGTGTGTGTGTGTGTGTGTGTGTGTGTGTGAGAGAGAGAGAGAGAGATTTAAACGTGGTGAAGAGAAGTAACCTTCGAGTGGGAGCAGGTGTTTTCAAGAAAGACAAGCGACATCCTTTCGGTGAATATTCTCTAAAAATGAACATTTCATTAAGTAAATTTTCGGTGCTACTTTGGCGTGTGATCTACGCGTCATGAAACTACTTTGGTGTGCGATTTACAACTTAAAAGGCGATCTGTATAATAAATATAAAATTTGATTCGTTTATGCCGTGAAAAATAATAATAAAAAAGCAAGAATAAACAAAATAAAAGTTAAAACAAGTAGGTAAATCACACACTGAAGTCGAGTTTGCTCAGCATAGATCACTAGATCAAGTAGATCGCACGTCAAAGTAGCACCAAATTTTCTTGTCTTATTGTAAGAGGGTTTTTGTTGGATAAAATATCACCAGGTCTGAGTCGCATACTCGTTAAGCATTTAAAAGATCCAGTGTAATATATATATATATATATATATAAAATAAAAAAAATGATTAGCATTTGATTAGCATTTTAAAAAGACATTTATTCAAATTTTATCACGAGTATTAATTACGTTTAAAAAAATTGATGTCCTTTAATTGGTGAAAACGATCTATTCATTATTTTTGTCATTGTTTTCAGTTATTCAGTCAGTGTATATGTTACAGAATCAGCACCTCTCTTACTTTCTTTTCTTTTCTTTTATTGTTTTCTCTTTTTTCTTTTCGTCTTCAACTTTTAATTTTTTAATTTTTATTTTTAAAATATTTATCAAAATTATTTGCCTTCTTTCTTTTAAGCCAAAATGATGAGATGATTGCGCAATGATACAGTGACGTCATATACCCATAGCAACGGCGATTAATTGACTGGTTTCCTGCCAGCACATGCCCAGCAAAGAATCTATTTCATCTCGTATGTCGATTCCTGCTGTAGACAGAGTGAAAATTACGCCACTAAGACTTAGATTTCCGTTCGTTAAAGTAACGGTCTTTCATCCTGCCGACTAAATTAATCCACAACATAGCATGTCTTGATTAGCCCATCGAAAAGACACATGCGCGTTCAGTATTAGTAAATTAATCTCCTTCTTTACAATGCGTCACGTGGGTGAAGCTTGTTCTTTACTTCTTTTTATTATTATTATTATTATTATTTTTTTTTTTTTTTTTTTTTTTTTTTTTTTTTTTGACTGTTATTTTTTTTATTTATGTAATATCATCATTATTATTATCATCATCATAATTACTTTGCTTTCTCCATGCGTAAAGGAAATGTCCGTCAAAAATAGACATATACAAACACACCAAGATATTTTATCCAACAAAAGAGCCGTTAAAGTTAGACACTTTCCTGTTAAAAAAGACAATCTCTTTTATCACCGACTATTATTTATTTATTTTTATTTACTTTTTAAAAATATTATTTTCATCATCATCATTATTATTGTTGTTGTCATCATCGATAGAGACAAACAGGTAGATTGATAGACTGGAGCGAGGAAAATGCAGAGAAGGAGAGAGAGAAAATGAAAGGGCGAGTATGAGCAAGAATAAGGGAGAGGGAGTGGCATTAAGACAGTCACAGTTACAGAGTGAGAGAAAATGAGAGTGTATGAGAGTTAGAGAATAACGTGTGTCTCTGTGAAGGTATCAAAAACATTAGTATTCAACATTACTTATTTTCCCTTCATCTAGACTGACAGACAGACAAAGAAGCCGCTAAGTGAACTTTGCTCCTGGAACTGCCGGCGTGCGGTGTGGTCAAACACAAAGCTACACTACAGGCTTATTCAGCCAGTGTGGTATTCTTTGAACATTGCGAGCTGCCGAAGACATTTCCCTGGCGGCCGAATATCACAGCGGAAACTGCCGACGCCAATGTGTGAACGGACATGTGACAGATAAGCCAAAACCAAGCAGCAGAAGAAAAGGGTTGAAAATGATTTGTCACTTGGTGAAAATGGTCGGGGAGTTAGTAATTGACAAGGTTTCTGCTCCGATTAACGCAATGAAATATAACATTAAAACACCCTTTTGAGAGCAGTTTTAGAAATGTTTTAGTTGTGTTTTAATTAAAATTCTAAATAATAAAAAAGTACTAGATACTAAATATTAAACTTAATTAAATAATTTTTTATTTATTCTAAAATAGTATTTAAGGTTTTTTGTTCTTTTTTAAATTATATTTTATTTATTTATTTATATTATTATTATTATTTATTTATATTGTTATTGTTTATTTTTTCTAAAGTTAATATATATACACACACACACACACACACACACACACACACACACACATATATATATATAAAAGATATTTGTAATTTTTCTTTAAGAAAACTCGTTAACAAAAATTCATAATTTTATTTAGTTAGTTTTTTTACTCCTATTTAATTTTTATTAATATGTATTAAAAACAAACGAATAAAAAAAAAAAAAAAAAAAAAAATGTTTTGTTGTTTTTTCCCCACTTTAAGTTGAGAAAAGAAAAAGGGTCATATAAAAACGAAAACTGGTATATAACGGAAAGTGCTGCGACAGCTCCACAATTTATGGCGTAGCCTTGTGGGCCGTGTGCAGAAAATACGACTCTACATTCCTAACATACGAAGCAGTAACTGACGTCAACATATATGCATAACGGGTAGGCAACCAATCAAACTGCCCCATTATGGGTCATGACCTTTCGGTGCAAGCAGTGAGCAGGAAAGCGTTGTGAATGAACTGGCGAACAAATACATGGCATAGTCTCGCGCTTGGGAGATGAAGCGATTCGATTTCTCAAATTAGTTTTGCGCGCGCATGGCCGAACAAAATAAAACAATTCATTTTTCGCCATTCTTTTCAACGAACGTGCGTTGAGGTCGAACTGTGTTTCAAAAAGGGGCCGACTGCCGCTCGGATTCGCTTTAATCAAGATATTTTTCTATTTGCTCGCCAATTCTCGTCTAAACGAATTTTAATTAAACGACAAGGTGCCAGCGAAGATGTTGTGTATACAACCTTCAGAAACAAAACGAAATGCATTTGCTGAACAAAGAAGATTGACATGGCGTCTGTTATTGTTTCACCTATATGTATTTAATATTGACAGTGCCACACTGAGAAACAGTTCGATAAAAACTACAATCTAATTCTGCTGACTTTCATATAACTGAATGGCCAAAAATCTAGCCTATAATAAAGCATAGTCGCACGTCTTTTCTTTTTCACGACACTTTTTATATTACTACTACTACTACGAGAGAGAGAGAGAGAGAGAGAGAGAGAGAGAGAGAGAGAGAGAGAGAGAGAGAGAGAGAGAGAGAGAGAGAGAGTTCAACTAAACGTGATGTATGATGATTTGGTAATTTGGTATAATCAACCCCTAACGATGAAGCATTAACGTTTCAGCAGTTCTAACCAAATAATAATTTAATCTACTGTAAACATGTTAGAACTAGTATAACTGCAGCAATAACATTAAGAAAGAAGTTAATTAAAAAGAGTTATGGTAAAACAAATTAGTGCAAATACTAAAAATAAATATTAACTAACTAAATAAAAACAAAACAAAAAAAAAACACTGTCAGCTCACTGTAATATCATAATCATTGCAATGCGATAACACACTAGTAATAAATTAATTCTTTCCATTAATATTACATAGGACCTTTCTTCAAAATCTGCACCAATTTATAAAAAGAACTGATTAAATTAATGTTGTCTGTATTTATTTAACTACGCGCCTTTTTCTTTTCTTTTTTTTTTTTTTTTTTTTTTTTTTATCTTATAGCCTATATAAAGAAAAAAAAAGAAGGTTACAGTCATTCTAAGAATTATTTTTGATCAAATAGCAGAAAACAGTATTTTATAGACAGTTCACCGTAAAATGGGAAAAACTAAATAAAGTCCTTTGATAGTTGAGTCTTAACAACTAATACATGAAAGAATTTAATATTCATCAAGACGTAAAATATAATAATCGCCAAAAGTAATCAGAAATAAGAGATACGAAAAGAAATAGATGTTATAGAGACAACAACACTAATATAAAAACAGTTTAACAGAAAAAAGCAAGATTTTATAAGAGTATTAGCAGTGAACCTTAAAACAGTTAGCTATTAATAGTAGTACTTAAGTAATTTCAGAAATAGCTTATATAACATCGGTTTCGCTCTCGATATTCGTGGTACAACGAGTTGAGAACTTTCAGTGATGGGAACATTTTTATATATTTCAATGTTTGTTATTGTCGGAGCGCTGTCTGCTGACTGAAGCGTGCCCATAAACAGTTGCCGATTATTATTATTATTATTATTATTAACCGAGAACGTAAAAGTAAACATATTTAAAGAGTAATTAGAATATAATAATGAACGCTGTTTACCCACGTACCACTGAAAGCAACCCACATTTTGACCCACCATTTTCATACTAAGGACGGCTTGACAGTGTTACAGCATTTAAATTTATCTATTCAACCCTTCCATAAATGCAAAACAAACTGGAAGAATTAAAATGTTTACTCCTTTTAAACTGGTAATGGTAAACAAAGGTTTAAAACAAAATACGTAGGTAACTATCTTTAAACGTTCAGTGCGTATAAAAAAAGAAAACTAAAAAGTAACATTTTAAAAATAGTAATATCGATACTATGTATCGCTGAAACTCCCCCCGTACTCGTTTTGTAGAATTATTTATTTACATGTATGTGCAGTTTTTTTTATATTTCTTATTAACTTATAATTTTATTAATACTTTATTTTTAATATTTGATGTTCATTGTTTGTACAGCCTCGCTTAAACATTTAAAATGTTGATATTTTATAAAGTACTGAGAAATGATACCATTTCTGTTTTACATATTCTAGATCACAACTGCATTTATGTAATTTTGTTCGGTATTTATCGCTTAATGTTTGCGTTATATAAAAAAGGTAGTTATCAAATAACATATTCAGATGACGTTGCACTGCGATTAATGTTTTATTTATTCCGGATTCGAGTCAATTGAGTAAACGAACAAATAATACTGCTAGAACCATATTGCCCTCTGTCGCTAAACAAAACTATATCATAATAAATAGTCATATAAATGAGAGGGGAGAGAGAGAGAGAGAGAGAGAGAGAGAGAGAGAGAGAGAGAGAGAGAGAGAGAGAGAGAGAGAGAGAGAGAGAGAGAGAGAGAGAGAGAGAGAGAGAGAACTTAATTACTAAAGAATAACAAAACAAACTGGCTTATAATTTTTATATATCTACCAATATATCCCGAAAATGAAAATGTTAATATTTTATTTTTACCAACGTAAAATACTGATAGAGTTAAATACATACACATAGTTATTCAAAATCAGCACGATGGTGTTTTTCAGATATAAATTTAAAAAAATTCTAAACATGTGGTGCACATAAATGTAGCACGTGTTTACGGAGTGACAGAATGATGCGCTGTTTTGTTATATAATCGATTATTTTAGGCACAGCACTTTCAGGACCGCTGGAATGAACTTCATGAAGAAACAGCCCAGTTAAATGTGACCGTTTTAAAAGTGCTTTCGAAGCTCGATAATCTTATTATTCCTCCCCAAGGCAAAGTTCTTGAGAGTTAGTGCTGTAGCTTCATTTTAAATAGTTGCTTTCTTTAATTTATTATTATTATTATTATTATTATTATTATTATTATTATTATTATTATTATTATTATTATTATTCTGTACAATTATTAATATTACTTATTTTCTAAACATTGAGAGAGCAATTACAAGTGCTTGAATCATCCAGATAAGGTTAATGGGAAAACTAGAGAGAAAACTGAGAAAAGGGTGGAAAAAAACAACAGAATTGAGCCATACCACTGTTTTCTGAAATAACAGTAATAATAATAAGAAGAAAAAAGATAAAAATAAAATAGTGGTATCATTTTTTTTTTCATAATTTCTTACTGAAAAAGACAGGTGGCATTTATCCTTTCAATTTTACAAACTTTGTTGTTGTTGTTATCAGTAACATATTAAGCAACTATTTGGTTGTGGCTGAATATAATAATAACAACAACAAAACACTATTTCGACAGTATTATAACAGAGAGAGAGAGAGAGAGAGAGAGAGAGAGAGAGAGAGAGAGAGAGAGAGAGAGAGAGAGAGAGAGAGAGAGAGAGAAGAAGGTTTGTTAAAAATAACACGCAGATAATATAGTAATTTCTACTTTATTTTTTCCTATTAACTACTTACGTGGCGGGATTATAAGTGCGGTTTAATTGCGACAGATAACTCACCCTTCATTTGTATAAATGTCAGCAGCTATGCTAAAATTAACGAGCTTACACACAAATCCAAAACAGAATTGAGATGTTACCATTTAATGCTGTTTGATGCACTGCAAAACGGTTGGACAATAAGCCATGAATGTACACACTAAAACACCTTTAGTTCTAAGTTTTTTCTCATGTCCGTCAAAATGTTTTATATGTGAGTGTGCGTGAGACAGGAACAAAGAGAGAGAGAAAGAGAAACTAATGTATACAAACTGTGATTGTAATGTTTGAAATAAACAAAGCTATATCTTTTTCAAAGCATAATATAATTATTTTGCTATATAAATATACAGAACATTATCCCACTACATAATGTTGATGTTAATCCAGGCGAACACTTTTTTCTTTTTGTTTCCGGATTTAAAAAAAATAAAGACTGATATTATAATTAATATATTATATATCCAATAAAGAATAAATTTTCATTTCTGTCACTTCAGTAAATCATCCATTAATACATTTATTATCTGCCAAGCTGACGCGAGAGAGAGAGAGAGAGAGAGAGAGAGAGAGAGAGAGAGAGAGAGAGAGAGAGAGAGAGAGAGAGAGAGAGAGAGAGAGAGAGAGAGAGAGAGAGAGAGTAACGATTATGTGTATGCATACGATACTTCGCAGTGGTAGAGTTTTCATTAAACAAGTTTGTCGCGATGCAGCATAAAGCCGAACAAAACCTTGAACTTTGCAAATAGTCCGTCATGTTTAGTTTAATTAAAGAAACATTGTTAGTAAAGAAAACAACATATTTAAAGAAGCTATCATCAAAACCCTAAAAATACTACCCAAACAGCCGTTTGAATAAAAAAAAAAAAAAAAAAAATGCTGAAAAGTGAGACTGTATTCTAAACACGCATGCTATATTGATTACACGTAAAAGGTATTCCTGCAGCTATATTACATAGTTTTATTATGTTTTTATGAAATCACAAACGAATACATTATTTTCAATAATAATAATAATAATAATAATAATAATAATAATAATAATGTTGATGATAATAATAATCATCATAATTAATAACGAATTTAATTTCGACACTCTATATCAAACATTATTAAAGTTCCAATATCATCGCTTAAATAACTGTTTAAAAACAGTTTGTAAATAAAACGAAAACCATGTCTGAAGCGAAACAGTTTAAACTAACATAATATCACTATGGAATATCACAGGCTAATGACTAATGAAATCTAACGACCGCAGTCGACAATGAATCCTCTCAAAGCCCAGACCCGGGAACCCAGCTTGCAGCGAATCAGGTGGCGAGGAGGCTCTATATGGGTGGGGCGTAAGTAGGCAAGTCCTTAGCTGTTTGTTATTATTGGGAAACAAAATCTAGTGATAAATTTATGGTTATGTAACATTTAGATATGTTGACGGATGTGATAGCTTATTTACATTTTACAGTCAATATTATGGTACTTTAACTTTCCAGAACGATTTATCGAATTTATAAACGTTTTGTTGGTATTTACAGGAAATATAATAATAATTTTATTTGATCTTTCTTTATGAAACATCAATGATTTTTTCCATGATTACTTAAAATTAGGATTTTTTCCAATCTGACATCAAAGCAGGTTTTCTTCATTTAAAAATAAAATAAATAATATTTTATTTAAAAACAACAACAGTAATATTAATAATTGTACAGAATAATAATTAAAACAAACAAACAAACAAAGCAAAATTTATTGTTTAGGAAGAAATTTTAAATATTTCTTTTCTACCCTCCCCAACAAGAAAGCATTATGACATATAAATAATTTATTATTTTTAAAAAGTCAAGAGCAACCAGAATTCGATCGATGTGAATGCGCTTTAAAACATGAATTTATTTCTGAGTTGGAAGTTAAAATATTTCAGTAATAACTCATGATAAAATTTGCATTTTAATCAAATTATTCTAAAAAATGGTCTGATTATTGTAAACAAAAACGTAAAAGTTTAATTACGGGAATAACAGTTATAGCAGTTATTCTGGAGGGTTTCTAGCCAGTTTTGCTTAATAACAATGGTCTGCATGTTATGTCTACCATTGTTTTGTCTAGGATGAACGAGCTAACGTAATATGGTGTCACGCGTTGCAATTTCTACTGCAAATAGGACTGGAATACTGACTGACCAGAAGCAAAGTGTCGACTGCATTGTTCGCGGCTAGACATTTCAAAACACTGTCAGGTTAATAATAAAATATCTCATGATGCTGTTATCATACTTAATATATATATATATATATATATACACACACACACACACACATACACATCGTGTAATGGAATTTTAACATTTAACGACAAACCAAAAAATAATAATAATAATAATTAAAAATTAAAAAAATAATAATAATAAAAGAAGAAAAAAATCTATTTGCTTTCTGTCTGATTAAAAATTATATTAGTGTGAGAAAAACAAATGTTTTAAATTTTGTCCTCATCAACGAAATGACATATGGTACTTTTCATAGCAAATTTATGTTTTTTATGATGTTGACCGAAAAGAGAATCAGGCGACTGGCGCGGAATCTCTCCCTCCCTCTCTCTCCAGCAGTCACTCGCAAATGACCCTGTCGAGCAAAACATACGACAGCGGCAGTCCAAGCAGCAGACACCAACTTTAATATTATCGTTTCAAAATGCATCCACAGTAACGAACATCAAAAGCGGGCTAACTTAGCAGAACGAATCTAATAAATGCAAACGAAATCTTGCTTATTGGCCTCCTACTGTCGTACAAAAATGTCAAGCACTTCGTTCGAGCTCGCGAAATATCTGCTCTTCGCCTCTGTTGTCGCCATCTTGGAAAATTTGTTGTTCGCGTCGGGAACACCAACGGAAATATTTTGACCCCTACTTTCCGACTGGCACATCGTTATATGCTACCTATGTACGAATATTTAATTCTGCTAATATGACAATTAAATATACTTACATCTGGGTCTTGAAGTTGCTTCGTTTATCCGAAATATCCAGTAAAATTAATTAATCCTTATTCAAGCCTTTAACGCAGGCAAATTGAGAGAGTCACGTGATCTGTCAATGAGCCAGCCGGTATTATTTACCTTAGGGTTATTTATAGACAAATCATCGAAGGGCCAATGAGAGTCTAGTGCGCTAGGAATGATCTTGATTTTGATTGGTTGGTTGTAAAGCGGAGCAGATAGGGCCTAGCTAACATAATAAGAAGCAAACAATGGGTACCGTGCGGCAGCGTGGGTCGCGTGCTTTTGATGCGAAGTGCGTTTTAGATCTAAAAGATAAAACAGTGATCGGAGAGAAATATATACCTCTTTGTCTCGTGAAATTAATATTTAATTTTACATTAATTATTAGGAATTATAATTCAAGCAACAAGCCACGCCTTAACACAACAATTATTATAAGATATTATTAATTAATAATTATACTTATTTTCTTTCTCCCTGTTGTTTATATTCACCTACAAAAAGGAGAAAATGGTCTGCTCATCTGTATTTCAAACAAGCAAATTTAAAAAATAGATTTTGTAAAGATAAAACATTAAATAATCGTCTTCATACATGATCTTTTTAAATTACAAATTAATTTAGCAAATAGTTTTTATTACAGCTTCCAAATAATTATTTTCTTTCTCTTCTTTATTTTACTTTTCTATTCCTCTTTTCCGCTGTTACTGTCCTGAGTAATACGTTATGAAATATTTTACGGTTATTTTGTTTATGAACTACTATCCGGTACGTAAGTTAAAACGCATGTTGCATGTCGCATATACACGCAAACGCAAACAAAATGAAACATCCGAAGCAAGAAATAATGCTGACTTTTAAATAACTGGTGAATTAAGTGAAGTTGCTTTGTTCATTTGTTTTTTCACACAAAGTTCTACTTTTTATTTTAAGAAAAAAAAAGAAGAAATTTGAATACAAATACTTTATCAATGGAAAAAAGAAAAAAAAAAAGAAAGATAAACTGATAAATAAATAAACAGCAATTAATGCAGAACAAGTTCTAATTTTTTATATTGTTCAAATATTGCTTAAAATTGCACTAAAATCGCAGTAAATAAATTCAACAAGATGAACATTGCTATCTAACGTCAGCACGGTCCTCTCCTAAATTACTTGTATTGACACGCCTCTGCTGTTTGTGAACTACACGTGTAAAACAGAATACGTAGAGAAACAGTGAAATTAACCTGTGTCTCGCTTGTAACAAAAATAATAATTTAGTGTTTGTCTGTGCTCTGTAACATTCATTTCTATTTCATAATATTGTAACTTAATTGTCATCATCATCATCATTATTATATTCGTCATTGTTTATTGTTATCATTATGGTTATTATTATTCATTTTGATATTATTATTAATATTATTATTATTATTACTACTACTACTACTACTACTGCTACTACTGTTATTATTGTTATTATTATTATAATTATTATTATTAGCAGTAGAAGTAAGAGTTGTTGTAGAAACAGTAACGTTACTGTCAGTAGAAGCAGCAGTAAAACTAGCAGTAATAATAGAAGTAACAGTAGTAGTAGTAGTAACAGTTGTACCAGTGTTAGTATTAGCAGCAACAGCAATATTAATAGTAGTAGTAGTAGTATTTTACAAAGTAATATAAAATTACTATTTTACTAATATTAATAAAATTTGAAATAACTCTCTAGCGTTGAAAAATTTACATTATTAATATAAATTAAAAACCTCTTTTGAATTGTATTAGGCAAAAAAACTGATATTTTCATACTTTAATTAACATTTGGTTAATATATTTGAATACCTTATAATTAATGCATTTTCAGAGAACATTAATAACTGAGGGAAAACAGAGATTACAGATATTTAAAAAAAAAAATCCATTAAAGTTATTGCTGATATTATTTAATTAAAAAGTACTACTACTACTACTACTACTACTACTACTACTACTATATTATTATTATTATTATTATTATTATTTTATCATCATTTTATCCTTTGTGTCTTTGTATGTCATTACAAATTCAGTTTGCAAAATGTTTCCAAAAGCACATTCCTAAATATTATTTGTGTAGCAAAATATGTATTAAGAACATTTTCAAGATGTTTAGCTATATATATACATGTACATATGTGTTAATCAGACCTTTTTATCAAATGTTTGTATATTAATTAATGGCTCTAAATGATGTGAAATTTATATATATAAAATCACAAGTATCTGTAATATTTATATTAAAGACAAACATACCTTTTTAAATACAATTTTATAAATAATAATAATAAAATAAAATAATAATAATAATAATAATAATAATATGTTTTTTCAAAATTAGCAGAGATGATGCGATAAATATAATATCTTAAGTGAAATTATTACTTTTTAAATATCTTTAGAATAAATCTAGTAAGTTTAAGCATTAAAAAATGTATTATAAATAACAACAATAATTTTAATAAGATAAATAAGTATTACTACTACTGCTACTGCTGCTGCTACTTTTATGATTATTACGTCACCAGCACCGTCACTGTCACCACTACAACTGCCACTACCACTACTATTACTGTTACTATTACTACTACAGCTATTACTACCACTATCACACTATTACTATTGTTATAATTTTAGTTACAAATTTATTTGTTTAGAATTCTGTATGATATATTTATTACTGCTATTGTTTTCGCTATGGTTTGTTTTTGATATTTATTTAATTATTTATTTTGTTTGTTTGTTTGTTATTTTTACTATTATTATTATTATTATTATTATTATTATTATTATTATTATTATAATTACTGTTATTTTGTTTTCTGCTTATCTCTTAAATTGTTAATAATTAATTATGAATAGGAATAAACAACAGATAATTCATTCATATGTGTTCATAAAAAATAAAAGTAATATACATATATATATATATATATATATATATATATATATATATATATATATACTTCATGCCTGAAATAATTTAACTTATTTCATAAGGTGTTAGTAAATCAAAATATTGAAGTGTTGTGTTATTTTGTAATTAATTATGTAATTTAAGTATAAACATTTCACTAAATCTTTTAATAAATTTTGGAAATTTGTACATAAAGCTTAATTGTAGTACAAATGTGAATTAAAAACCTTTTGTCATTTATTTATTTAAAAGAAGAAGAAGAAGAAAAAGAAGAAGAAATGCAGAAATAAAACGGAAATTTGACAATAGAAATGATTAAAAACGAGACATACCCAATACAATATGGTACTGTTTAAAAATCTTTGACTGTGTGTACAGTTAGAAAGAACAAATTATTTTTATTTTTATAACTACATAATACTTGTGTTAGCGAAACAGTCAGTTTCAGCAAAGTTTGAGTATGAACGTTTTCAACACAGAAAATTAACATTTAAACTCGTCCCATTAATAAAGATGATGATAAAAATAAAATTAAAATTGTCATAAAGAAAACTGGAGAGCATAAAAATAGATATTATTAATATTTCTTCTAATGTAATTTAATTTCGTCTTTTTAATTTTGTTGTTGTTTAAAAGTTGTTTATTTATATTTAGTTATCTTTAAGAAAAACAAAGATAGTGAGGAGTTTTGAATGTACATATCAATGTATGTAAATACATGTGTGTAATAATGCATGTCTGTGCATGAGTGTGTATGTCCGATATGACTGTGTGTGTGAATGTGCGTGCGTGCTAGAAAGAGAGAGAGAGAGAGAGAGAGATTTATTATTGTTTTAAAAAATGTATTTATTTATTTATTGAAATCTTATAAAATTATTTTATTCGTGATATAATATATTTAATTATTGCGCCTTTTTATAATTTTTCTTTTACAAAAATAAAAATTTAATAAAGATTATAAATAATTTTTCGAACCTGATATATTTCGTATAATCCAATTGTAAATTCAGGTAATAATAATAATAATAATAATAATAATAATAATAATAATAATAATAATAGTCGTAGTAGTAGTAGTAGCAATAATAATAACCCTGATGATGTTGGTGATCTTATAACAATGAAATTGAACATCATAATTAGTTTAAAATAATAATAATAACTGTAGCAATTATAATTATTTAAACGTGATTAAAAGGCATCAAGTAATATCCATTAGTAGTTTTCACTGCATAAAACAAAGGGGTTTTTGTGCCATTAATAATTTATCTTTGGATAAACAACAACAACAACAACAATAATAATAACAATAATAATAACAATAACAATGAATGAATGAATGAATGAATAATAATAATAATATTTATTATTATTATTATTATTATTATTATTATTATTATTATTATTATTATTATTATGCTGCTTCTACTACGGCCACAGGTACTATTATTACAACTATTGTACTAATGTTGCTGCTGTTATTACTACTAGTATATTCTTTCTCTCGCTGTAGATATATATAAAACACAAACAACAATAATAATAATAATAATAATAATAATAATAATAATAATAATGTGCAGAATATTTCAGTGAAATCAGCGTGCCACCTTGAATTTAATATTTAGCAGTGGTTGTGTTCCACAAGTTGGTTATTTACATTACCACTGCTGCTGGGTTTTACAAAAAGGAAGAAAGATAAAAACATAAACAACACCCCTCCCCGAAAACGGAAAGAAAACAAACAAAAAGAAAAGAAAATCAAAGAAACACACTGTCATTCCCCAAAGAGAAATAGAGTTTACGTATTTTTACGAAAAACCTCGAAAGCGGCGTGAGGTAAACGCGGGTTTTAAGATACAACAAACAACGATTCTAAACACACGGCGTCGAGCTCTGCAAAACACTGTCTGTCACCCGAGCTCTGCTTATCCTAGGTTATCGATATATAATCTACAGGGGCGAAACCATAGAGATCTGTGGAGGGGAGGGTTAGTTTAATAAACGATTTGCAACAGGTTATGATATTTATTATTATTATTATTATTATTATTATTATTATTATTATTATTATTATTATTATTTTTCTCTTTTTCTCTTTCTTTTTTTTTTTTTTTTTTTTAATTTTTTTATTTCTTGTATTGATTTAACCAATAGCTCTCTAGTACCAAAATTTTATTAGGTATATTTAAGATGATTATTAAATCCAGTGGTAGCTTTTACTTATTTATTGATATATTGATCACTATCATTATCATTATCGAAAATAAAATTCAAAAATTCAAAAGCAAAATCCAGTCAAACAAACAAACAAATGAAGACAATATTTGAAACTTTACCTCAAAAATCTCTCTCTCTCTCTCTCTCTCTCTCTCTCTCTCTCTCTCTCTCTCTCTCTCTCTCTCTCTCTCTCTCTCTCTCTCTCTCTCTCAGTTTACACACATACATATATATATATATATATATATATATATATATATATATATATATATATTTCGGTCTCTTTTTCAATCTTTATCTCTCAGTCATTCATTCAATCAATCAATCTTTCTATCTCTCTTTCTATCTCTCTATCTATATTTCTGTCTGTCTGTCTCTCTATCTATTTATATCTCCCCCTGTCTGTTTCTCTTTGTTTCTTATTGTTGTTATTTATTTAATTATTATTTCTTTCTTTATTTATTTATTTATTTGTCAAATTATAGAAAGCTAAGAAAAATTAACACTTTTTACATCATTTTGGTATATTTATTTTTGAATGTGTTCTATGACAATAAAAACGTTTAGATAGATATATTATTTACCCCGAAGTTTTTTTAAATTGTTTTATAAAGTTATTTCCAACTGTTTTAACTGTCCTAATATATCAATATGGAAATATCTGATAGAAACATGCAATTATTTCACTGACCGATGTATTCAAGGTTGTAATAATTATAATAAATATCTCAAATATTTATCCAGTATGCTGATTGTTCAGGTATCACAAGTGTATATTAATGTATATTTCAAACAATTAATATTTTTGTTTGTTTATTTTTTATATAAATTTTATTTCTACAGTCTTTTCAGTGGTTATTTAATTATTTAAATTTCATTAGATTTGAAATTGTTTTCACAACAGAATACACAGTGAAAAACGTAATACAACTAACAAAATATAAAAGTAAGTTTATGTGTTAAAATACAGATGTATCCAAATCATCAACAGAAAAAAATATATATATACATATATATATATTCTAGATACTCCTCATAGTAAATGTTTGTCATATAAATACAAAGTGTATGTTATGGTAAGATGGACATAAATGGAATAAATAAAATAGAAAGATAAATAAAATCTTTACATATTTTTGCATTTTTATCCATAAGTAGTTATGACATCATTTACATTTTATCCATTTTTCTTCAAATTTAATTGTTCATTTGTTAATCTTACAAGTATATTAATCTGTATAAAACATGTTGAGAACATTTTGGTATCCAATTAGCTATTTGTGTGTTTGCATTTTGATTTATATATGTACTGCTTGGCAAGTAAACAGTATTAAACTAATAATATTTTATTTTTTCAGAACATTTTGGTTTGCCTAAAATTATTGTTTGTGCATTTATCTGAAGTCTTTTTTACTCTTAAATTTTACTTAAATTTCAGAGGTTTTTAAATTTTATTTTATGATATTAATCAAAAATCAATCAATCAATTAAACAAATAACTTATTTATTTATTTATTAAAATATTTGTGTATGTTTTATGTTAATTTATTTATTAAAGTATTTATAAAGTTATTCATTTACTTTTATTTTATTTCTCAGAGAGTAGAAAATAAATTAAATTTATTACTAATTATGAAAATGAAAACTGGAATAAATAAAAAAATAAAATAAAAAAATAAAATACACAAGTATATTAAATTAATTAATTTTTAATAACATTTTTCTTAGGAAAAACTAACAATTTCGAAAACGTTAACTTATAAACCAATATTTGTTAGAAAATACTTTTACTCTTGTTGTAATTACATATAATGTCATATTCTTAGTCTGACGAAAAACAAAAAAAGAATTAAATTTACGATTATATGGTTTGGAGTTTGTTTCTAAAAAGATTTACAAAAAGCAAATACGATTTAGTGAAAATATTGATTATAGTCCAAACTAATAAATATTAAAACTTCTAAGAAAATATGTAAACATGAAAATGTTTAGCAAGTATGAAGAAAATTAATTAAAGTTAGTTATACGAAGTAAGTAGATAGTCTTCTTCTTCTCTCTTTTTATTATTCTTTTTCTTCTTCTGCTTCTCCTTCTTGTATAAAATTAATTACTATAACTTACTTAGCGAAAAACAATTTTAGAATGTTATGTATAAATTCAACTGACTTTAATGTATTAAATTTTTAGAAATTATTGTTACTGTTGTTGTTGCTGCTGCTGTTGCTGTCAAGAAGAGTAGTAGTAATAGAGTAGAAGAATATCAGTAGCATTAGTGGTAGAATTGGTTGTAGTAGTAGTGGTGGTGGTGATGGTAGTAATTGTAGTATTAATATTAATAGCAGTCACAGCAGCAGTGATAGCAACAGTTTAATTATTGTGTTACAATTTCATAGGTTTAATCAAAATTATCATTCTACATATTCTTTTCTTTAAATACATTCCGACTTTGTCAGAGAATATATATATAAAAAAATGCAATTTATATATAAAAAAAAAAATAATAATAAATAAATAAATTGTATTGAAAAGTGGAAAAGTGAACACAGAATAATATTTTATCCATTTTCCCATGTGATAATAATAATAATAATAATAATAAAAACGATAACATATTATTATTATTATTATTATTATTATTATTATTATTATTATTATTATTATTATTATTATTTACCCTTTATTATATTTGTGTTTAAGTATTTTATATTTTTCTTTTCTTTTTATTTACCCACACGTGTGTATCTTACTCATAATGAAGATTTAATTGACGTATCTGAAGCACGCGTCGCGAGGAATGACTCATCTGAATTGAGAAATAATCATTACTAAACTGACGTGTTCCACTCACGTGGATAATACCGGTCACGTGATGTTACTGAACAGATGAAAACAATTGAAACTGTAATTGTTTGTGCAGAATTTCAATTAGACTTTCGAGTTTTCAGAGTATGAAACGTTTATTTATCAATGAACTTTATGGATATAATTTTTTATTATTATTATTATTATTATTATTATTATTTAATTTTAATGTTATTTTCCTTATTTGCCTTACATTTTGTATTATTTACTTATTTATTTATTTATTCACACACACACACACACGCACACACACACACACACACACACACACACACACACACACACACATTGTTTTAAACTGATATGTTTTAACATATTTAATTACAGATATTTGTGCCTACATATTAATGATATTGCCTTCGGAATATTAGATGTTTTAGAAATACATCTGTCTGTTTCACCTTTTTTTTTTTTTTTTTTTATTATTATTATTATTTTTTTTTTTTTTTTTTTTACTTCTTCCTTCATTTATTTTTTTTTTTAAATTATTTTATTTAATTAGTTTTCTTTATTTATTTCATTACGCCTATTGATGTCAGTGATGCTTCCTTTGATTTGGATCTACCCGTCCTATTTTTATACATAAATATTACTTTGTGGTGTTTTCTTTATGCGTAATTATTACTTTTTAGTGTTATATTTATAAGTAATTTTTACTTTGTTGTGTTATATTAATAAGTAATTACTACTTTGTAGTGTTATTATTATACGTAATCATTACTTTGTAGTGTTATTTTATGTCATTATTACTTTGTGGTGTTATCTTTATACGTAATTATTACTTTGTTATTAAATGCATTTACCTGAAAAGTAATTTATTATTTTTATTAAACAGAGAAATATACATCTATTTCACATAAGTTGTAGTTATTTTTATAAGTAATTTTTACTTTATAGTGTTATTTTTATACGTCATTATTACTGTATGGAGTTATCTTTTTACGTAGATATTGGATTTAGTGGGGTTTTTTAAAAATCTTGTGCGAGTAAATAATTATTTTACAATTGAACATTATCTGGGTTTCTGGTTTATTTAAGTGTAAAGAACATCTGTTTTGAAAATGGGTGGTCTAGGTGAAACCGCAACGAGAAAATCATCATGTACCTTTACGATAAATCAGTGAAATACATATTTGTAACCCAGAAGAGACAAGTACGTCTGCCGTTCATTACCGCGAAAGGAAAACCTAATTTCACTGCAGACGATTAGGAAACATTGTAACCAGCATAACTCCTTTGTTCCTGTTTGGGGTATCAACTATTCTGCACCGATAATTTCCATTTTTGGTAGATAATGGTTGCACACTCATTCTGTTTTTATAATACCCCCAAAAATGTTTATATTTATATTTATAAATATACCTTTCTAAAATTTAGATGTAGCCATTTTAAAAGCAAGGTTCATGAAATATGTTTTCTAAATGAACATCTATTTACAGTATTAACATCTGTGCACGATCTTGAAATTATTCCAGTAACAGAGTCCCGGCCTAATGAGTCAAAAATCTCCATTTAAAGCAGTAATTGTACTGACACAGGCACCTCAGTTTTTCTTCGCAAAACCCACTGACGACATAATACCCGTCGTTAATACCCGCTATCATTCCTGTATAACATTTCACTATATGCAACGGCATTATGTGCAAGGGCATTCGATTTAAGTCTCGATCGATTACAGACAAGGCGAGGTTCAGTCGTGCAGCCGATACATCGCAGATCGAAGCGGCAAGTGCGCACGATGCAGACGATATTCGTACACAACACTGACGATCGAAGATGCGAGTGGAATCTGTGCAAAGTCTTGAAGCAGGCGACAGTGGTCTGTTGTTATCGATCCAAAGCAAAGCGATGTCACTCAGAAATGCAATTAGCTAACAACGTGCGACATATCAAACGGCCTTCTTTATTGCATTATACAGTAAAGACGTGTGTTAAGACGTCCAGCTTGTGCAACGTTCTGTTGATTCAGACGTGTACATCTTGTTCATCGTGAAGTGTTTTGGAACAGAGGAGAATAGCGAAGGGATGATGAATACTAATAACTGATAAAGGGATAAAAGAAAATAATAAAAATGCAGTGTCCCTGGAAATTTTGGAGCAAAGAAATTAAACATATCTTTTATTCTGAATGAAAGGAATTTGATTTACATTTTTTTTTTTTAGCTTAATTTACAAATTATTTATTAATCATCATAAATCTATCTAAACTGTCTTCTACGTTTTTATTATTATTATTATTATTATTATTATTATTATTATTATTATTATATTTATTATTAAGAAATATGTTTTTAGTTAAAATGTCCAAAATGGATTTATTTCTATATTTGAAGATCATCATATAGTCACTGTAGTAATTTCCAATACAGGTTGAGAAAAAGAGGAGTTCAAAATCAACTGTTATTAATTATTATTTTCTTCTTAGGAGAAACTCTCATATCAGTTTTTCCTCTCACATGTCTACAAAATATCTGCTACACAATGGCTCTTATCACGCGCTTGTGTTTTGCCAAGCAGTGATTGATGAGAAAAATAATATGTTCTATTCAAGCGAGAAAGTCGTTGTCTTGTCTGCCTCAGACACAAACAGCTCTTCTGTAGAAATAATTGTCCATCGCCATGGCGATACTTCATGAATAATTATTAGAGCTTGTTATAAGCGAGCGAGTTGTAATGACAATAGCTGCAGAAGAAATTTTATGTGAGTTTCGGGATGTATTTGTATATGTGTAAATAATACAATATAAATATGTATGTATGTATGTATGAATGTATTTAGGTAGGTATGTGTATGTGTATGTGTATATGCATATTATGAACATACGCTTGTACGTTTGCAAACTTTTAGGCAGGTACATTTGTATGTATTTATTATGAGTATGTACTTATGTTTGTATGTTCATTATAATACAATTATTTTTTGATTAAACTGAGAGCTAATATTACCACTGCTTTATCTTCTGCAACTACTATCATTATTATTAAAAGTAGCAGGTAGTGGCGACAACAGCATCAGAAGGAGTAGTAGCAGTAATAGCACTAGTAGTAGTACCAGTAATAATGGTATAATTGCAGTTATTATAAGTTCGTGCAAAATAACAAAACAGTAAGAGAAATAAATATTAAAAGATGTACAGTTAATATGTTTGAAAAAAGAATTGGACCAAAAACACATTGTTTCATTGTAATGGAAATTAAATTAAAACAATATCCTGTCATTAATTTTTCAATAAAAGTTAAAGATAAAATAATAATAATAATAATAATAAAGGTTATGTATTTAAGTTACATTTAAGTTTCCGATTATTTATGTTTCAGCTGAATTACATTAATTTCTCCATTCAAAGCAAATAAATAAACTGTTTGCATGTGGCTTTTTTTGGTTTATTTTGAATTAGTAATATTTAACATTGGTAATTATTTTACTCAATTTTATTCTTTTCATCTACTGCTTTATAAAAAAGGAATACATTTACAAAGTACAAAAGTTCCTCCAGTATAATTTAAATAATATTTATTTATTTATTTGTCTGCCTATCAATCTACATGTCCATCCTTTTTACAATTATTTTAATTTATTTTCCACTGACAGTTCAAACTACGTTTTGTGTTAGTCAGATAAATAAAATAAAATATAAAAACACCTCACGAAAAAACAACCTTCACAAACCATCAAATAAACAACTAAAACCTTTTAGAAAGTGATCAAATATACAAACAAACCCATCTAAAACAAACGTTGCCAGACAAGTGTAGACAGGTTTATATAACCTCTAATACTGATCATGTATATATATACATATAGGCAGTTCGGAAAAGTCCACAGTTTTCTAAATATACGCATCACTTGCTATTTTATTTTAAAAGAAATTATTATTATTATTATTATTATTTTATTATTATTATTGTTATTTTTATTTATTAATCTTGTATTTATTTATTTATTTATTTATTTATTTTTGTTTGTTTATTTGTTCCTTTTGTTACTGTTGTGTTGTTGTTATTTTTGGGTTGTTTTTGTTTTAGTGTTTTTTCTTCAAAAAAGTATTACCTTTTATTTGTAAAAATAAAATAAAATAAATAAATTAATAAATAGAGCCTTTATTAAATTACCTCGCTAAATTTTATTAATACATACACATGCACATATACACATAAATAAATATCTGTGTATCTGTGTGTGTGTGTGTGTGTGTGTGTGTGTGTGTGTGTGTGTAATACACATTATTAAATGCATTTACCTGAAAAGTAATTTATTATTTTTATTAAACAGAGAAATATACATCTATTTCACATAAGTTGTAGTTATTATTATTTATTTTTTTACAACATCGAAAGGCTGTAAATTTATTCCGAAAACGTGGTTTCAGCTGAAGGAATTTTCACTGGGTCAGAAATACGACAGACGATCCAACTGTCTTAGTACTGCTAAGAATTATAATAGGTTTTTAATAAGACCAGAGAGTTATTTACTAAAGGTGAGAGAGTTATTTTAAAATGTATTAAGCTTAGTTATATAGTAATATTATATTATTTTTGTAAAAATACAACTACTATCACTATTACTTTTACTACTACTGGTTTTACTGCTGCTACTACTATTATAATAACTGTAACTTCTGCTAATAAAAAAAAGTAATAAAAAAAAATAAAAATAATACTAATATTAATAATATCTAAACGAATAATAATAATATTCATAATGATAATAAAATAAGGACAAATATTATAATGACGATGATGATGATGATGACGATAATAAAGGGTTATAGAACAGTCATTATTATTTAGATTTAAAATATTAATTCTAAACGACTGAAAAGGAATATTATTTTTGTAAAGTTTTACTTACACTGCAAGGCTTATTTGAAACTGAAAAATATATTTCATTATATTTCTTTATTTTTGTTTATTTTATTATTTTTGTTTTTTTTAATTTTAATTTTTTATTATTATTATTATTTTGTTGTTGTTGTAAGGTGAGAACTCACATTTAATTTTTTTAAGTTTTATATATACAGAGACATTATTAAATGCAAGAATTATGTAAATTATAAAAAAAATTCTTTAGCTTTATTATTTAAAAAAATTCTTTATACAAATTTATAATAATTCACTGAAAGCATCGTGTATCTATAAACAAATAAAGAAGGATTTTTGACAATAGTTATTTCGAAAAGTTTAATAAAACAGTTTTTCAGTTTAAGATTTTAAATATGTACATTGTGCCTTTAAATATTGACATAATGCTGTTATTACATATTTTTATATAATGGTCAGATCTGTTTCACAATTTATTTATTTATTTATTTTGATTTATTTATTTTTTTTTTTTTTTTTTTCATTTTTTATTTTTTATGTTTTTTCATTTTTTTTACTTACATTTATCATGCTGGTTTTTTGGGGGGTTTTGGGGTTTTTTTTAAGACTTTCACTAATAATTACAAAGATACGTATTTTTTGTGCCAATAATATATACTAGTTTTAATGTTTATTGGACTTATTTTATTATCAATAACTTTCTGTTCAGTATGCATATGATTACAAAAATATGCTAAGTTTTTGCCAGAGGAAAGTTGAACAATATATTTAAACAATGCAATAAAATATTTAATGATTTTAATTATTTTATTATAATTTAGATTGGTTTTGTATGTCGGTATTTTTTATTTATTTATTTATGGTTTTTTGGGGGTTTTGGGGGTTTGTGGTTTTTTTTTTTAGGTTTTGTTGATTTAATCTTTTTCATACTTTTTATTTTTATTTTATTTATTTATTTATTTATTTATTTATTTATTTATTTATTTATTTATCTAACTTTCGTTTTCCATTTATTCCAGTTCCATAAAAAGAATTTTGGCAAATATTTATGTCTGGAAACTAATGATTAACTATTATCCTCTGATTTAAATAAACTAAAACTTATTACCTGGCAGAATTAATTAATTATAATTGTTACTAATTTTTATTTATATATTCTTTTATTGGACTTCTTACATTTCTTTCTTTCCTTTTTTATCTGTTGAATGGACATTTTTAATGTAAACAAAATCAGAGTTCGAAATAAATCTTTAAATAAATAAACAGTTGTAATTATCACAATTTATTTTCTTTTCGATTCCCAGTATTTTGTTTCAAACTGATAACTTTATCTCAGAGTCCCACTTGCTGTGTGCTTGAACCCGGGACTGAACTGTGGTCAGTCACATCTTCAGTCTGACGCTCTCCCAACTGGGTTACTCCGGAAGATGAAACAATTTCATTTTACCATAATATTTATAATGAACTTATAATTAAATTATCAATTAAATTATTAGTAGTATTGTTATTGTTGTTGTTAATATTATTATTATTATTATTATTATTATTATTATTATTATTATTATTATTATTTGTTTCTTTTTATTATTATTACTCTTTAATTTCATTTTTTATTTTCTTATTTATGAATTAATTTTTAAAATTAATTTTAATTCATCAGTTTATTCGTTATAATTATTTATATTATTTTTTATGAGCGAAATTATGACCATACTTTCTGTATAATAACTTGAGATTCGTGTAGTTGTTACATAGAATATGGAATAATTTTTAGTTTCTTAAACAATAGAGAAAGGAAGATATTTATCATTATTACACAAATTATTTATTTAGTTAGTTAGTTAGTCAGTTAGTCAGTCAGTCAATCAGTCAATTTGTTAGTTAGTTAATTAGTTAGAGTTATTTTTATTTATTTGTTAACAAAGCATTTTTAATGTGCTTTTAATATAATTATCAGCATCACCACAAAATAAAAATTAATTTCCTTTTACATCAGTTTCTCCATGAACCAGACTTTAAACCCGTTGTCAAACTTTAAACCGGTAAACTGTGAACCTAAACTTCAACTTTCAGTATGAATTAAGTCTTCTAAAGTTTCGCACGTGATTTTTTTTCTTTTTGTTAAACAATCGAGAGCGAAGACTGAACGAGACTAACCGACATTCTTGATTTTCGGCCGCTACCGGGTCAAAATTCCTCGCATCAGTGATGGCGAAGGATGGGGGGGGGGTGTAAGTTGTGTAACGTCACAGAACAGAACAGTTCTCTACTTTATTAATTTGCATACTTGGAGCATAACGTTCATTGTGTTAATAATTCAAAAATAGTTTAGAATGGAAATAGCGAGAATCATTTTTACAAGCCTTGTTAATGTGCGAGTGGGATGGGTGTGCCAGTAAACATACGTACTTGCGTACAAACATCCATCCATCAATGCTTAATGCATAAACACATTTCATTTTTTCTTTCTTTCTTTTTTTAAAACACATTTCTTTCTTCTTTTTTTTTAACTTTTTTTCTTTTTTGTGCTATTCATGGCAAATACACACCAACAAAACAACATCATCAGCAACAATATTACTAGTAGTAGTGGAAATAATTAAATGGAAATAATTAAAAGTAAAGAAACAAATATAAAAAGAAGATATTGTAAAAAATAGGCAGTCACTCGTAACAAATTGATAAGATGTGGGTGTAAGTCAGAGTTAATCCCCTTGTGATTTATTGGTCACTCGGAGAAGAATGTTAAAAACGGTTTTTACCTCGAGGCTAAATTTAGTTCGTCTGATTCAACTGAAACTGTTTAATTACAAACGTACATCAGATTTATTACCGTTGTATTTTGTATGTTCTCTTAATCTTTTTTCTTTGTTATTCCTGTTGTTGTGTTACCATCAACATCGTCATCATTGTCATTGTTGTTTGTTGTTGTTGTTATTATTATTATTATTATTATTATTATTATTATTATTATTATTATTATTTGATATAAACACGGGATTTATTATCTTAAAAACTAATTCAATCTATATCATTTCAAATCTGTTCCAGGTTATAACAGGGACAACTTTATTTTTGAATGTATGTCATTCATAAAAAGTATACCGAACAAAACTATTAATTGTTAAATGAACAATCCCATACTGACAATAATAATAATAATAATGATAATAATAATAATAATAATAATAATAATAATAATAATAATAATATAGTCGAAATTTTTCAAATTAAATTTAAAAAATAAATAAAACATTTTTTATTTCATTATTATTATTTTAATAATAAATGTCATCCTATATAAATAAAAGTTCCTGAAATAAAATGTACACACGCACATAAATTAAAAGCAATTTATTACATCAAGTTAATAAACATAATTTAATACTTAAATATCGAAAATATAATTTGAGTATAAGACATATTTTCTAAATATAGTTAGAAAGATATACGGACTATCAGAAAATTAATTAAAAACTTAAAACAAAACGAATTTGAAAACGAATATATGGCATGAAGGATTTAAAAATATGGTTAAGGTTTAGTTACGTTCTGACTGCACTTTTAATTTAGTTACAATAGTGATACATTGATTTGATTTAATTATATAAACTATGTAAAAGGAAATCATAAATACATATGTAAATAGATATATTGATAGATGAATGGATGGATGGATAGATGGATGGATAGATAGATAGATGGATGGATGGACGGACAGACAGATATACAGATGTATGGAATGACAGATAGACAACAGACAAGCCGATAGATAGACATACGCACATACATACAAACATACAGAGAGACAGATAGAGAGATAGATGATGGATGGACAGATAGATGGATAGATAGATAGATAGATAGCTATACAGACAGACAGACAGATAGATATATGGATGGATGGACAGACAAACAGACAGATAGACAGACAGACATACAGATAAACAGACAGACAAAAAGACAGACAGAGATAAACAGACATACAGACAGACAGATAGATAGATAGATAGATAGATAGATAGATAGATAGATAGATAGATAGATAGATGGATGGATGGATAGATAGAGAGATGGATAGATAGACAGACAGACAGAAAGACAGAAAGATAAATAAATAAATAAAGTATGATCTGACACACAGAACTTACAAGTGTTATGTTACAATGAAATAAAACCATTAAAAATAAAGATTTTGTTTTTGATCAGATACTACTGTTTAGAAAGAACTGAAACATTAAACTTATACAGATTCCCAAAGGTATGAATATGTAACTTTATGGATCTTATGTTATTTTTTTTATTCAGGTTTGTTTTTGTTCTGTTTTTTTTTTTTTATCATTTTTGTTTTTATATAAAATCCAAAAATTAGACGATATGTTTCTGTGAGACACCGCGCACCCTTACCGTATCACAAACAAACAACAACATAAATCAGCCCCCCACCCCACAAAAAGGTATGAAGAAAAGAAAAAGATTTTAACACGATAATAATTTAGTTAATTCGAAATAAGTATTTAAAAGGATAATCAGTATTTCTTTAAACAAATAAATAAATAAATAAATAAAAGTTAGAATCTATAATAATGACTGAACAAATTCTTTCTTTCTTTCTTTTTATTTTATTTTCTTCTACGTTTCCAGAACAGTCAATACAACCTTGTGAAATAAAAACCAGATGTTAACGAGAATTCTTTTCCAATCGGCAATGTTTATTCAGAAATCTGGCTTCTTTACAAAACACAGGGACGGAGGAGAACAGCCATGCCATACGCTTCATATTTACGTGAAAAAGTTCTTTCAGAACACCAACTGTTCCGGAGTAGTGCGATGTGTTTTATCTCCCACGTACAGTTGTCTGGTTTCTGTTTCACCACGCGTGCGTATCTCAAAACGAGACTTCCGACAGATCTATTTATAGCACGTACTCTAGCAGAAGTCCGAACAATTATTCTTGCTGGTTTTATTATTATTATTTTAATTTAGTTAATTGCTTATATAATAGGCTGGTTTAGTAACATGAAATATAGAAATATTCTAAATACAACTAAAATTCTTCCAACAACATTATTTAATGATGACGATGCTAATAAATAATAAATTATAAAAATGTATTATTATTATTATTATTATTATTATTATTATTATTATTATTATTATTATTATTATTATTATTATTATTATATCATTTTTGTTGGCATTAAATGGAGGGGAGGAATATTTTTTTAAAAAGAAGAAAAGAAGAAAAAAAAAGAAGAGAAAAAAGTGTTTATATGTGATCGATTTTGAAAGTCAACACCACAAATCTTTCTTGACATTTTTAGATTAATATTAATATTAATATTTTAAGGTAGAATTTTGAAACGACCATGTTACTGAGAAATCTATCCTTTCTTTGATTGCACAGATATCGATTAAATAGAAATTCTTTAGTCTTTAAAATAATAATAATAATAATAATAATAATAATAATAATAATAATCTTTGAACAAAAATAATAATAATAATATTCTTTATATAAAGTTTGTTGTTTATGTTCCTGAAATTTGTAATTCCAGTACACACTGATTAGGTATTTTTCGGATATAAAACATTAGATTAATTTACTTACAAAGAATAAAAAACATTGCAGTATAATTATTTAAATAAATAAAAGATAAAAAAATGAGTATCGGTTATCGAAAAGAAATGTGCTACATTGTAGTTTGGATAACTGTCGTTTAATAAAAAAATAATTTAAACTATTAAATGTTTAAATTTTGGGAACCTCTTATTGCACTGTAGTTATTGCGTTTGTTACATTAAAATGTATTTTGACAAATTTCCTTTTCCTTCTGCCAGTTACAAATATATTAATTTATATAATAATAATGATGATGATGATGATGATGATGATAATAATAATAATAATAATAATAATAATAATAATAATAATTGTTATTATTATTATTAGAAAAATTATAAATAAATAAAATTAATTAATTCATATACATGTATTTATAAAACTTAATAAATAGATAAAACAGTAATTAATTATTATTAACGCAAAAAATAAGTAGGTAGATATTTGATATTAATTTAATTTTTATTATTTGAAATGCAAGTTTTGCTTTGAATCTGATGTTATAGGATAAAGCTATTTAAGGTTATAGTGAACATTATATTGGTATAAATTATAATAACTCTTGATTTAGTCTTTTGTTTCCTCAATTCATGACGCATGAAAAAGAAAATGTTCACATGAAACCTTTACAAATAAATAAATAATAAAATAAAATAAAATAAAATACATGAATGAATGAATGAATGAATTAAATAAATAAATAAAATTAAAATTAATAAAACAAACAAACAAACAAATGAATGAATGAATAAACATTTGAGCAAATTCGCAAGTAATTTTCTCTTCTTAAATACATGACAATTCAGAAATTACACTTTTACACTGCTGTTAATACTGATTCGCTATTCTGCAGTAAATTACAAAAGCAATATTTCAGTAAACAGTATTAATGTTTTGAATTGAAATATGTTTTCAATTTTTATTCATTTTTCATACGAAAAAAAATATTCTTTAATTTTTTATTTAAATTATTCTGATTACAAAAAGTGAAATATAAATAACTAATAATATATTTTTATTTACTTGATTTTGTTGTTGTTGTTATTATTATTGTTGTCATTATTATTATTATCTTTATTATTTTCTTTTTTCTTCTCTATTTCCCAACAAACAAATAAACAGACAAATAAAATAATAAACGAATGAATGAATGAATGAAAGAATAAATTAAAAAATAAATTAATAATATAAAAATATTCAAATGCATATTTGACTTTTTGTTTTGTTTTGATGATTTAAAATAATGCTTTAATGAACAAAAATAGCTAAGCTATTTAATTTTGCAAATCACATTAAAATTCATTTATTTGTTTGTATTTGAGTTTGTTTTTCATTTATTTAGTTTTTTATTTATTAGGTAATTTACTGATTTTATCCATGTATTTATATCATATTAATATATATATATATATATATATATATATATATATATGTGTGTGAGTGTGTGTGTGTGTGTGTGTGTGTATATATATCTATATATATATTTTTGTATATTATAAAATATTTATTTTAATTATATTTTTGTATTGTTATCAATATTTTTATTTAGGTAATTCAAAATACTAATAAAGTTTGTAAATTTGTAAGTAATAATAAAGAAAATGATAATAATGTTTAGCAGTAGTTGTTGTGGTAACTGTCATGGTGACAGTAGGAGTCACAGTAGCTGTAGTAGTAGCAGTATTGATATTAGTGGTAGGGGTGGTAATTGTAGAGTAGTAGTAGCAGTACATTGAAAAGAAGTGGAGATATAGTTGCTGATTCTGATAGTAGCAGTTTTAATGATAATTTTATTGTAGTTGTTCTTATTTTACTGTTACTGCTGTTACTACTGCATAGCAGTACATGAAATATAAAATATAAAAATAAATATATTGAAACCTTAATGTTTCATTTTGGTTTCTTTTTCAAATTAACGAGGACATTATTATTATTATTATTATTGTTGTTGTTGTTGTTGTTGTTGTTATTGCTGTTGTTATTGTTAATATTATTATTGTAATCTGAACCCCACACATAATGAAAAGAGAGTATATAAAGTGATACACATTCACTGCACACTGCGTTAACCTACTTTTAACGATGTCACTTTGTCAGTTTCCAAGCACGCAACATCTTTCAACTCTGATGATGATAAAACTAGACAAGGGTCAAACAGTGACCGCAAACAAAAGCCAAGGGCTCTTCTAGGAGTCGTTCAAGCAGGGGTGCATAACCCTTTTAAAACTAAATAATATGAATATAAATACATACAGTTACATACATTTTGCAATGTATTGCTGTATTTGAATTTATATTGTAAATACATAATTATATTTTACTGATGTTAACATCGCATCAAGAATCTTTCTTTTTTTCTCTCTCTCTCTTTTTTTTATGACAGCCCTAAAGCTGTATTAAAAATAGGATTTTTCTTTTCATAACGGTCATTATTTGCTTTAAACATCTCGATTGCGCTTTCATGCAGTTAATTTTAACCCTAATTTTAAAAAAATTGTCATTTTATTATTGCGTCATACTGTCCTGTGAATAGAGGTAGCAGCATGTAAGAAAATAACTGAAAGAAATCTTGAGAAAGAAAAAAAAAACTAAAGTATGAGACCCTAACAAATATTGCCTTTATGCGCGCAGTCCATTGTTATCTTGGCGAGCACCAGATAACCAGGTCAAACCTCTACGTGAATGTTTGCTTTTGAACCGAGCGCAATAGAGGCCAACTGAGGCTCCATACGGATGGGTCAGGTGTGTGCGGTCGAATGTATTGGTTTCCTAAATAAGCCAATTGTCATTCACCTCCTGGGCAAATATTATTTCAGACACAATAGTAAATATTTGGTTTGTTGTAAGTGACCATTAATTAGATGTAATTAATACTGCTGTTGCGTGTTATTTATTATCTTTTGTTTGTCATTATTATGATTATGATTATGCTAAGATGATTATTATTTATTTATTTATTATTATTATTATTATTATTATTATTATTATTACATAGTAGTAGTACGTAAAAATAACATTAGCATTAACATTATAAATGTAGCAGTAATAGAAGTAGACTAAGTAAATGAAGTACTAATATTAACAGTAGAATATTCAGTATTAATAATAATAGTAGTACATGAAGTACTAATAATAACAACAGCAAAGGAAATAGAAATATTAACAGTAGAAGACTAAACAGAAATATTAACAATAGTAGACTAAACAGAAATATTAACAATTGTACACAAAACAGAAATATTATCAGTAGTAGACTAAATAGAAATATTAACAGTAGTAGACTAAGTAGAAATATTAACAGTAGTAGACTAAATAGAAATATTAACAGTAGTACACGAAACGGAAATATTAACAGTAGTACACGAAATAGAAATATTAACAGTAGTAGACTAAGTAGAAATATTAACAGTAGTAGACTAAATAGAAATATTAACAGTAGTACACGAAACGGAAATATTAACAGCAGTACACGAAATAGAAATATTAACAGTAGTAGACTAAATAGAAATATTAACAGTAGTAGACTAAATAGAAATATTAACAGTAGTACACGAAACAGAAATATTAACAGTAGTACACTAAATAGAAATATTAACAGTAGTAGACTAAGTAGAAATATTAACAGTAGTAGACTAAATAGAAATATTAACAGTAGTACACGAAACAGAAATATTAACAGTAGTAGACGAAATAGAAATTTTAACAGTAGTACACTAAATAGAAATATTAACAGTAGTACTCGAAACAGAAATATTAACAGTAGTAGACTAACTAGAAATTTTAACAGTAGTAGACTAAATAGAAATATTAACAGTAGTAGACTAAATAGAAATATTAACAGTAGTACACGAAACAGAAATATTAACAGTAGTACACTAAATAGAAATATTAACAGTAGTACATGAAACAGAAATATTAACAGTAGTAGACTAAGTAGAAATATTAACAGTAGTACACGAAACAGAAATATTAACAGTAGTACTCGAAACAGAAATATTAACAGTAGTAGACTAACTAGAAATTTTAACAGTAGTAGACTAAATAGAAATATTAACAGTAGTACACGAAATAGTAATATTAATAGTAGTACACGAAACAGAAATATTAACAGTAGTACACTAAATAGAAATATTAACAGTAGTACACGAAATAGTAATATTAACAGTAGCACACGAAATAGTAATATTAACAGTAGTACACTAAACAGAAATATTAACAGTAGTACACGAAATAGTAATATTAACAGTAGTACACTAAATAGTAATATTAACAGTAGTACACGAAATAGTAATATTAACAGTAGTACACGAAACAGAAATATTAACAGTAGTACACGAAATAGTAATATTAACAGTAGTACACTAAATAGTAATATTAACAGTAGTACACGAAATAGTAATATTAACAGTAGTACACGAAATAGTAATATTAACAGTAGTACACGAAACAGAAATATTAACAGTAGTACACGAAATAGACATTTTAACAGTAGTACACTAAATAGAAATATTAACAGTAGTACACGAAATAGTAAGAGTATTGTTATTTTTATACTTAATTATTACTGTGTAGAATTATTTTTATAGTTTTAGTGTTAGTTTTGCTAGTAAGGAGCCAGTATGTTAAAAATACGTAATACTGTTATAATAAAACACTATATATAAAAAGCATAATTAATAAAAGCATGAAAAGCATAATAAATAAATAAATAATAGTAATAAGAAGAAGAAGAAGAAGAAGAAGAAGAAGAAGACGAGTAATTATTCATATTATTGTCGTCATTTGTAAATATATACTGTAAAATACCCTTTATTTAATTAATTTTTTTCGATTTTTATGTACTCGTGTTCCGAATGACTAGCTGTAAAATATACTCTGGTTTTGTTTTTGCTGTTTATTATTATTATTATTATTTTTTTTTTTTTAAGTACTTTTTCTCGACAAAAAGGGAAAAAAAATCCTGTACTGGTTTATAATGATGTATAATAGAAGTATTTTAATACTTGTTAATTTCATGACTGAAATAATAATTCCATAGAGTGTAAATAAATGTAGATTACTCTGTATTCAGTACGTTTATATCTATATTCTGAAGTAGAGCTTGTCTAAATAAATTTACTAAATCCATAATTTATGTTTAGCACACTGCAGTTACGTAAGGGTACAGAAAACGATAATTCTCTAATTATCTATTGATATTTCTTTGATATATCGTTAAACAAAATATTAATTAGAACTGTGCATATATGTTTTTTATTAATTTTAAAATGATTAATATACCGAGACATAAGTAGCAGCAGCAATAGTAACAATAAATTAGTAAAACTTTTTAAACTTAGGACAGTCGAGTAACATTTATAAATAACCGAAAAATAAATTACGTACAAAATCAATAATTTAACGATAAAATTTAAATTTTGTTTTTTCTTTTATTTATTTATTTATGTATATTATTGTTATTGTTCTTTACGAAAAACAGTGTAATAATGTAGGTTTTTTTTATTATTATTGTTTTTTTTTAACTTTGTTTTGTCGAAATTGGTAAATGAATTATGGAAACGTTTAAGCAAAACGTAATAATCTTTAACGTGTCCGCTTACATAGTTAAGTAAGGAAGTATAACATCACTTTTTTTTAATTGATTGTTAGCTCAGAATGACAGTTATAATAAAGTGAAAATACAAATAAGGTTTACAAAGAATAGCCATGTTCATCTACATATAAGTGATGAATCACAAGAGTTACAAATTTATATTAATAAATTTGAGTCAGTCATCGTAATTTCGAATAAAAAAAATATAATAATAATAATAATAATAATAACAAACAACAACAACAACAATAATAAAATAAATAAATAAATGTAAGTATACTATAGTAGTTTTTATTTTATTATTATTATTATTATTATTATTATTATTTTTTTATTATTATTATTTTTTTATGGGTTTTTTGGTGTGGATTTGTTTTTTGTTTGTTTTTGTTTTAAATTTGTTATTCTCATTATTAAACAGAATTAGCCATATATTTTATAGCCCATTTACCAAGACAGGATCGAGAAAGGGAAAAAGTTTAATTAATACTGACAAATAACGTTTTTTTTTTTTTTTTTTTTTGTCAGTTCAACCAATCGTTGTTCAGAAACAAAAGACATGTTTGGTGGAAGTTTTTTTAATGACAAAATTTTTAAAAATATGATGTTTTTATTATTAACACTTTTATTTGGATAAGGTCGCGTGAAAACAAAAAAATAATAAATAACAAAATTTAAAAATCAGTATTAGAAATAGAACATTGTTATTTTTGAAGAAATACAACTATTTGAACATAAATGTGTTTCTGTTTTATAGTATATTTTTAAATTTTCTTATGGCATCAGTGTGTGTGTGTGTGTGTGTGTGTGTGTGTGTGTGTGTGTGTGTCCATCTCTGGGTGAATAGTCGTTTGTGTTTAGACCTATTTCATAATCACCATTTAACATCATCATCATCAAATAAATATTTTCGATAAACTTTGTTTACTTTAAGTTGTTGGTTTGATTGTTTATTATTATTTATTTATTTATTTATTTGTTTATTTAATTTTATTTACACAAAATGAAAAAAAAAAAATAAATAAAAAAAAAAAAAAGATGTTTTTATATAAAATAATAATAATAAAAGGAAGAAAAAAAGACTATGGCAATATGCGTTGTTTCATTTTTTTTTATTATCATTAGAAGTCGCTCAAATTAATTGACTGGCACTGAGTTCATGCGCATTATGTCATATATTATTAAAATACAACGCAAGCTTCTGAATATGCTCAAAGGAAACAATTTTCACTGCATTAACAAATGAGAGACTGTTATTTGTGCTGTGTTGCGAAAAGGCTATTTCGACCAATCTTTTTCCACTTCCTGTTGTCGGACGACAATTTCCCGCGAAAGTTGCTGATGATGGCGGATTGTGTTTGATGTAATAACTTGTAAGATTTTAGTACTAATTCTAGGATTATTTCTTAATAATCACACTATTTATAAGTGATACTAAATAGTTTCAGAGATTAGCCTGTAGTTTCTAAATTGTGTTTTAGTCGTCTGTTCTTTGTTCTTTCATAAAAATATACATATTTTTTTAGCTATCCCTAATAGTAATACTAGTACATAGTAATATTTATAGTAATACTAATAGTTTTCCAGATTTAAAAATGTTTTGCTCTTGTTAATCTTAACATAATAAAAATAAGTGGAATATTTTACCTACCGTACATTATATGTATTGAATTGCATCTTGTCACAATGATACCAAGAAATAATTGATAATTTTATGCAGGTGTTTAAAATAATTGAGAAATAAAAAAGTTAAACTGTGCAGGTGTGTAAAAATCAGAAAATGAAAGATTCACAGTCTTAGTTCTACTAGTAAAATACCAGTTAAATATTCTTAGAAATTAGCATAAATAATTTTGTCAGTAACTCATGCAAACTGACAGGCCCTACTGTCATGGGTACATTTCTATTTCTTTTTCTTGTTGATCTTATTTCTTTAAAAAAATAATAAAATAAAAACTTCTTTTTTAAATGGGGCGGGTGTTGGTGTGGCAGAGTTTTTGTTGTTTTGATGACAATCACATAACAGATTTGGAATATGAGAATATACATTTTTATTTAGTTTTGAAGCTAAAACATTTTTGGATTTTACTATTCAGAAATCTTTGTCATCAAAATATTTTACCATTAGCTGAATAAATGTAAAATCAATGTAAATCAATATAAAAAATAAAATTAAAATTGTGTATCTAAGAAGGGAAATTGAAATATTTAAAAAAAAAATGTTTATATTGATTATGCCAATAAAAGATCACTTTAGATCAACTGATTGAATTTCTGATTTTCTTTGGATATTATTTGGTTTGTTTGTAAATACACTATATCTGATGATGTATAAAGCAGATCTAAAGTTTTTGTTTTTATTTTTACTTGTTTTTCAGATGTTGAATTTGTAGAGAAGTCTGAAGATGGTGGGTGAAATAAAGCTGTCCAGTGTTTTGTCAACACTTGCATCAAAGACGTGTAGTGTGAGTGACAAGGCTGAAGCTTACACAGAACTCTGCAGGTATTCAAATGTTTTCTCAAATTGATATGAATTTAACAGATGTTAGTATTTATCCATACACCAAAAAAAACCACAACAAAATAATAAATAAAAAATAAATATAAAATGCTGTTTGCTATTGTTTCACATGGAAAATAAAACTGATGAAAATATTGTTTAGTTTAGAGTATTTTTTTATATATAGGCCCATTGGTACTAATTAGTAATTGAAATAGTTTCACTCTCTTTGGGCAGATGGTAAACAGTTGCTCAAAGGAAATAACTTTCTCATAGACATACAATAAACTGTGTTTTAATTAATACATTTGTTTGATTATTGCATTTTCTAAGTTCCAGATGTTACAAGATTAAAAAAGATTTTGTAGATCACATAGATCTGCAACAAACAAGTTCTTTTTATTTGACTATATATATATATATACTGATGCTTTGAAATTGCTCCTTAAAAATATGATTTTTTTCAGTCATTTTAAGCAAGATGAATTGAGTTTCATCCATCTTGACATTGCAAACAATGCTGATCGTCTTCTGGCTCAGATTAAAAAAGACATTTTACATGAATCTCATGTCATTTCCCAGAATGCATTGCAAATACTGGGTTATTGTTTGCATGATACCGAAACAACCAAGTCAGTACATTGTTTAAATCGATATTTAAATTGAAATTCTTGTTCAAAACAACTTAAAATAAAAGATTAAAAGAGAATTAAATTTGTTGTTGTAAGAAAAGCTAAAATTGTGTGCAACTTTTCAGTAATTTTAATAAAACTTTGTATTTGTGTAGGATTTAGACTTAAATCAAAATATTTTCTTTTTTAATTTTATGAAGAAAAAATCCTCTGAAAAAAAGGCCAGTTTTAATTTCAGTATTTTTATATGAAAGTTTTTAAAAACATTTTCTTACTATTTTAAAATTAACTAATGAAAATTTTGTTACAATACATTTATGTGACATCATTCAATCAAATTGAGTTCTTATATTTGCTGTATTATAGATTTTGGTTTTTAAATTGTATTATTATTATGGCTTATAGTATAGATTAACTTAAAAAAAGAAAATCAAATTTTTATTTTATGTTCTGATAGGTTCATTTCTGTTGCTGAGACAACCTCGATTTTGACAAACCTGCTTACTGTGATAGAACAGTCAGATGACAAAAAAACTTGTACCAGAGCTCTTTGGTGTGTAAGCAAACAAAATCTCTTGGCAGATATTGTAGCTAACCAGGTATGGTTACTGGATTAAAAATATTTTCTTTTTCAAATCATATTTCATTGTTTGCAAGTCAATTATTTTGAAATTTATTAGCAATATGTGAAAAGAAATATTCTTTTTTAATTTTCTGAAAAAAGGCCATTTTTAATTACAGTAATTTTATATGAATGATTTTTATTTATTTGAAAAATTATTTTAAAATTGATTTTTTGTAACAGTTTGAGTTTGTAAATTTAAATGTTTTAGGTATCTGCTCTGATACATTCGTGTGATGTTGCTTTATCTAAATGGAAAGGCCAGGCCCCCACTGTTGAACATGAAGTTGTTTGTGTAGTAACCAAGTATGTAATTTTTTAAATTGGATTTAATTCAGGTTTTCATTCTTTATCATAACTTTTGTTCTGAAAATTAATAAGTTCAGATTCTAGTTTGTATTTTATATATTGTAAATGTTTAAAACATAAAAATTAGCCCATTTTACAAGTCTGTCTATAAAACAACTGTTAGCTGAAGGATCACCACACTGTTGTTTTGTAATCTAACTATACAAAGACACAGCTGTAGTTGTTATTAAGTTTGTGATTTCAAATCCAGAAACATTTAAATTAATTTTAGAGGTGATTCAGTTTTCTGTAAAAGTTAAGCTGAATAAAATATCAGATTAAATTTTTGATGTTTACTGTACATATTACTGGGTTGTTTTGTTGGTTTTTCTTCATGTACTTTAAGACTTTATTAAATTATTTTATTACAGGGTCAACCTAAACAATAAAATAATAACTTGCAAGGACAAAGTATTTTATTCATACTGTTACGGATTTTGAAAGTTTTTTTTTTTTTTTTTTTTTTCAGCCTAAGATATTTGCATACAGTTGAAAGTTTTTCTTTATTTCAGACTAGTAAGTCAGGTACGTAAACAGATGGAGGAAAATGCCTCACTGTGGGTAAAACTGTTACTGCCACTGTCTGTCCATCACACTGTCAGAGTGAAAGAAAAAGTGATTACTTTGTTTGAAGACAACCTCACAATGTTGATTTCAACTAAAGGTCTGGCTCATTCTCTTGTTGGAGACTTTAAATCTGTGAGTTTAATTTTTCTGTTAACTGTTTTTAATATTGCTTGTTGGATGGTGGAAAGAGCTCATTCAAGCAGAAATAAAATAAAAACATTTTTATTAATTATAAGAAAATTGATAAATAAGCTATTTTGAGTTATGAAACATGATAAACATCGAGTGTTTAACAGAAATCATTTAAACATTTGTTTTTATAACTTGACTAATTCAGCAGCTTTAATTTCCATCATTATTTTCAATTTGTCAAAAATATCAGTATGGTCCATTAGTTTAAATGTGTCCTTTTTTTTAACTTTGTTATTATTATTATTATGGGGTTTTTTTTATTATTATTATTTTGTCCCGTTTTGACATACTTGCTATTTGAAGTAAATATATAAATCAATTTACTAATTTCAGAAATTAAGTCCTGAAATGAAAAGGTTGTTTCTGGCCAAGAATGAACTGATGATGTTACGTCTTTGGAAAGTTTTTGTCACATGGTTTGGTAGTGTAAGTATAAAATCCTTATTAAATTTTGATCACAATGGATCAGTTTTTGTTTTTGGTCATTTTTAATAAGCCTTAAAGAAGAATTAATAAATCACAAGTAGTTTAATTTTCATTTGACCAAGGAATTTATCATGGAATATATTTATTTGGTTGTTATTAAAGGAAATTTCTGATAATATTCCATTAGGAATATTTAATTTATTACTAATTTTCATTCTGACAGGAGTTACATTCTGGAGTATCACTTATCAACCCCCTGTTGTCTGTAGCAGAACTTGGTTTCAAACATTCTGTGACAGAAGTGAAGATTGCAGCGTTCGACGCATGGAGGACACTGATTGACAACTTTGCTACAAATCCTAGTAAGAACTAGCTTGTTTGTGTTAACTGTTTAGTTTAATTGTGAATTCTATAAAGGAATTTACCCTGGGTGTATTATGAAACACTGTCTACAGTTTTAAAAAGTAAAAACTTCCACCTGCTTCTTGACATGTTTATTTCCTTTCAAATGATTCTTTATTTATTTTTGGTTATCTGTATTTGCTGAAAATAAAATCTAATAAAAACAGAAATAGAAATATTTTGTTTGTTTTGTTTTTATTTCTATGAATAAGAAAATCATATACATACAAGTACATACACATGTAATTTTCCCGTAAGAACACAATTTTATGTTTAAGCTCATAAAATTTTAGTTTTATTATATTTACATATTTTCAGGTGTGTTGAGTGATGTGAAGAGAATTAAACTGATCATGCAGGTGTTAAAACTAAACAATTACAAGAAAGAACAGGTAGCTCTGGCTCAATTTGATACATGGTGGCACTTCATCAAACTGCTTGGAGCCAAGTCATCAGCGTATTTTGAACAAGTACTTTGTTTACAACATTTTTACATTGTGCTATTTATAATAATTAAATATGTTGTAGTAATGATAGCTGAAGCAATATTATTTTATTGAATATTAGCACATTCAGTAAAAGTCTGGATGAAAAAAATATACTGTTCATTATCTTGTTTTGTTGGTAGTATTTTATTAATGTTTAAATATCTGTATCTGCAGGTTGTGGGCTCTTTATTGAATTTCTGTATGGGAGGAATAAAACTGAAAACACAGACAATAGCTGCCACATCTGGTACTTCTCAAGGAGGTAAGTTTGTAGGGAGGCCTACAGGCCTACCCTGTTGTCATACTGTTGTTTCTACAAATTCATATCAAAGACATTCTAGGCTTTATTGAATGATCTTTAATCATTTTTAAGTGGAAATGTGTCTCATTCTAATTTTGGGATATAAACATTTTGCAAAGAGAGGGACTTAAAATGGTAATAAATATTGAAACTTTAGTAACTGAAAATCTTTTAGAAGAATTAATTAGTGACTACTCTCTATTAAATGACAGTGAAAATGATCGTATTTTTTCCAGAGTATCAAAGACATCTTTCAGAATAGTTTATTGGAATAAAGACATAACCCTCTCTATTGGGAGCCGCTGATAACAATTGAAGTGGCCTCCAATTTTTTTTTAAAGTTGTGCTTATCAGTGTGTATCATCTGTAACAGAAAACGAAAGCAAAAAACTTTTTTTTATAGAAAGTAAATGCACTTTTTTATATATAACCTCTGTTTTCTGTTACTTACTCCTTGCCATTATAATTTGTTTTATTTATGTTTCATTTTCTTTTTATATTAGTGCTATTATTTCTTTATTCACTTATTCCTTCCTTTTAAGGACCAAAGAAGACATCAAATCTTGGAAACATATCATCTACATTTACAGCTTTAGAGAAGAAAGGTTGTGAAGCACTGGCTTGCATCTTAGCCTCGCGAAAAAATGTCTCAGAACTTCCTTTGCCACTGTTTACAATAGGTAAATACACCTTGTAAAATACAAGTAAAACCTTGTTTGTGCCAATATATTAATGTAGATTTATATCGAGCACTATCAAGGTTGGCTTGAGATCAGGATCTTACAGTGCCAAAATGTCGTCACTTACATATTATATCAAAATAGTAATAAATACAATATCTGATTAGTTTAAAGGCTAAACTTAAAATCAGGAATTTTACATTTATTTGTTGATTGCATATATCATGAAAGTAATACAGCTCAAGGATGTATTTAAAAATAAAAGGATATCGCCTACTTTCACTGTGAGATACTTTTTTTTTGTTTCCAAAAATTCTGTCAAACAATAACACCAGAAAATGGTCTTGCTTTTTAAGCATTAAAATTAAAAATAAAAACAATATAATTTTTTTTTTCACAACATAGATGAATTATCAGTTGAAATGATAACTGGACCTGTCATGTTTCTGAAACACTCAACACTTCTCATCACTTCTGCAACACAACTGATCTGCAGTCCAGGGGCAGACATCCCCAGTGTTCTTGTTATGAATATCTGGCAAAGTTTGACGTTCCATATGAAAACAGCACTCACCACAACAACCAAATCTGAAAATGGAGGAGCTTTCTCAACATTCTTGAGCCACTTTCAGAAAATAATACTCAGTGAGAGACTTTCTGATCAATCAGTTTTGGTGAGGATGAAATAAAGTTACTCATTTATGTTTCACTTTTAAATACAGATTTTTTTTGTATTCCTGTTAAGATGAAATTTGTAAGTTAAGTTACATAGTGCTTGTTCTGTGATTATTTAATACATGTTAATAACTGTATAGAATGTTTGTCCTTTCTTTTTTTTCCTTTTAAAAGAAAGACAGATATTGTAATAACATGGCCGATTCACCCAAACTAGTTATCTTAATGTTAAATCAGTTCAGGTCAAGTGAAATGTCATATATGATTGCATACATAACAGATATTTTTTTTAATAATTAATTTTGTTTTTCAGACTATGTTTAAAATGGTTTGCAGTTTCCCTCAGAAAGTTTTGTCTTCAACTGCATACAACATAAAACCTGGGGAAGCTGGAGAAATAGTCAGGGTAATGTTATATTGATGGTTATTTTGAAGAATTTTAATGTTTTATGTTGCTGAAATATTTTTACTATCAAATAATCTCTTACATTTCTATTTATATATTCTTTAACATACTTAAAATTAAACATTGCAGAATATATTATTAAAACTCTAAGAACACATTTTTATTTTTATTTATTTATTTACTTATTTTTAGATACTTTGTATTGCTGGTAAAATTAACTTGTGTATTTTTGAAAAAAACTATGAATAAAATAGTTTTAAGGCAAAACAAGCATATAATTGCTATTTTTCAGTAACATCTAACCCTCTTCTTATTGTGGAATGTAGTCATACAGAATCCAGATTCAAAAATATTTACTTCTGTTTTTGTTGATTCACTTTCTGTTTTAACAATTTTTTTGTTTGATTGTTTGATTGTTTGCTTGTCACAAAAAAGTACTACTAAATATATAGATAAACTTTTTATTTATTTTTTTTATTTTATTTTATTATTATTATTATTATTATTATTATTATTATTATTATTATTATTTTTTTTTTTTTTTTTTTGACACTGCAGGGAACTCCTGCCCTGTTCCTGTGTGAAGTGTTGTTGTCACCAGTTTTACTCAAACAATGTGCAGGAACAGAATGGTATTTTACAAATTTGTTTATAACTTTGTATTTTGAAAAGGATTAATAAAAATATAATGACTTTCTTTTTTCCAATAACTTTAAATATAACTAATCATAACAAGTCACTTCTGTTTCATTCATTATCTACAAACATTATCAAATTATTGATTATTTTTTAAATAAAATATTTACTGAAATTGCTTTGCCATTTTTATAAAAGTTGATTGTTTAAATTGGATAAAAAATGAGGATAACTTTCCTTTTCATTGTGTTAGTTATGGTTATTGTAACTATTTAAAATTATTTGTCAATTGTTTCTACAGTTATGTGACCTGTTACTCTCAGCTTGTAAGCTGTGGGGTGTGTAACTGTACAGGGGTGCTGGAGTTCTGTCAGGCGGCAGCTGGTTTGATTGACAGGAATGCTGAGTTTGTTCCCAGTGCTGAAACACTGTGGAGGTTGTGGAGTGTTCTTGCTAAAACCCTGCATGAACTCATCAACAAGGTTTTTAAAACATTTAATTATTTGGTACCATTTGTATGTTTCAGTTGAAATTTTTCTTATTGTTTTATTGTTATTATTATTAGTAGTATATTAAGTAATTTTCTCTACATAACTTATCCATCTTGTTAATATTACTAATTTTTATTTTTTACCTGTGAGGTTTTATTAATAGATTTTTCAGTTTTATCTGAACTGAAGGTAACATTTTAAAATGAGCCATTTCTTGTTTTATTCAGACAAATGAGGTGAATCAAGGTGACTGTCTGGAGTATAATTTCACTTGTCTGTATTTCGTCTTGTTGATTCCAGTCAAACACAAGATAGGAAGTAAAACATCCAGTGTGAGTATAAACTGGGTTTTTTGAGTGGCTCTTTTTTTTTCTCACAATTATCATTTTGTTTTTGTTTGTTAATTTAGGCTTCATTATTTTTTTTTTATAATTTATTATTATTATTATTATTTTTTTTCTGAAATATTACAAAAATATCTTAATTTAAAAATATATATATATATTTGCAAAATTATTTATGTCATTTGTTGTTTCAACTTCATATTGTTTATTTATTTGTTCATTCATCATTATTAATATTATTATTATGAGTTTGCTGACTGTTGTTTCATTATTGTCATGATCATTGTTATTTTTAGCCTGTGTGTAAAACACTGATGAAGACTTGGTCAGAACTGTATCGGAGTTTTGCCAGAATGGCTGCTCTTGTTCCAAATGCTGCAGCCAACACAGTGTGTGAGGAATATATACAGAAAATTCATGTTTGTCTATCTGAAGACGACCTGAAGGTGATTTCCATAGCTTTAAAATTATATTAGTGTCCATAGTTTTTTTTCTCTTTAAATTGGGAAAGTTCTATAGCCAATGCCATTGCATAAGATATCAGTGATGTATTACTTTTAAATGTATTGATAATTTTCTCTACAAATATTGTTGGTATGGAAATCAACTCTGAATATAAACTCTGCATTTTCAAAATGCCTACTGCACTTTGTTCAGTTACCTGAACTGGGTAATTACAGGAAATAAGATCGTTTACATTTACTTTTTTACATGGAGTCAAACATTAAGCTGGGACACCATACAGAAGCAAAGATACTTTCATTGTTTAATTTCAGGATGCAAGATTTCTGGATTTCATAACACAGATCTGTGAAGTAGTCATCAGCTGTGTTGATTTTTCATCATTTGGGTCTGCTTTCGGTTTCATTTCTGGAGGTAAGTTTGTTTTATTTTTCTTTGCTTACATTTGTTTTGACTGTTCAGAGTGAAAAACAGTCAGATTTAAGAACTGTAAACAAATACTATTTCTCTACATCTTAGACCCGTCCAGCCCTTCAAAGTGGAAAGGAAAGAAGAAACCACTGGAGAACTTGCACAGTTTTGTTATTTTACAATCACAGATGTTAGAAGCCTTGGTACAGCTGTCATCTGCTACATCTGAAGGTTTCTGCACTCTTAAAAAGGTAAATAAATTACAGATGTTAATTTTTGTTTTATACATAAGCAGGGTTAACATGCCTTCTAGAAAACACGTACACACACATATATATAAGAATCATTTTTTTTATTGATTATATAGATATATATATTTATATATATATATATATATATATATATATATATATATATCTATATAATTGACAAAAAAAAGTGATTCTTGTATTGATAAATCCATTTGTCTCAAATTCCCAAACTGGTTCTGGCTTGTCTTAATCAAATGACTGGGTACATGCATAACATATACAACTGAGAACCAGTAAACTAGCTATTTTACATAGGAGTTGGGTTTAGGTATGTCAAAGCCCAAAATAAAGAAAATGGTAATGGAACCTGACTGAGTTGTGGATATCAATAAGTTATTTGAGTTTTGGAAAGTCATGGAAATTTAACCTCCAAAAGGTGTTCAAACCTTGCACAAGTACTAAGGAATTCAAAAAAATGATACAAATTAGCATATTTAGCATTTTTCTTAATAATTTTGTATTTTTGCTTCATAACTGTAGGTTAATATATAACATTTCTTTGTATATATACTTTCCCAAATTTTCCATGTGAATATTTTTTTTAAACAAATATAATAAAATTTGTTTCAGAAGATTGGATCTACACTGACATCAGTAGCTAGTGGACTTACAGAAATCCTGTCAACATTGTTCACTCATGTGAGCACATCAAACATAATCTCCAATCTGTTAGTTCACCTCTCTTCTCCACTGGCACAACTTTTTCACTGTCCAGCAGATCGTTCTGTCAACAAGCTACACAGTCCAGTTTTCATGCAGAAGGTATGTTTAGCTTTAGATTTGGAATGTAGTAAAACTTAATTCTAAACATGTGATATTGCAATTTGTTATTTCTATAAGAAAAAATATCTGCTCTATATTCACCAGATTATAAGACTGGCATTTAAATTTTTTGTCTATATTTTATTAAATAACAAAATAGAAAAAAATTACTGTGTATTTCCTGCTTGTTACAATATTCTCAGATTTTATTATTAACAAAAACTGATTTCTAAAACTGCATGTACACTACAATCATTTTTAACAACTTAATTTTCAGCTTGAAAAGCTCTGGTTGGACATTTCAACGTGCATCCAGAGTCGATACTCGATGCCGTATGACAGTGATTTCCTGTCACACATATCACCTCTACTTGAAGTAAACTTTCTTCACCCCAGACGACAGATCAAAAACCAGACCATGTTGTTGTGGAATGCAACATTCAGTCACTCTGCACCACTCGCGTACCCTGACAAATTGAAATCTGTCCTGTTGAAAGTTAAAGAGAAGATGCCAATTTCTCTTCCTGGATTTATGGAGTCTGATGCTGGTTTGATTGATGAAACACCTCTCAGTCAGTTTGTACAGGTAACTTAGATCCAACTAAAAGTATTGTATAATACAATTACAGCTCATCACTGTTGTTGTTGGCAATACCTTAATTTGGCATGGAGACTATCAAAACTTTCAATGTTTTTTAAATTTATTTAACAAACACCACCACCCCAAAATAAAAAGTACAGAGTAATATGTTATAAAAAAAATTAATTTCATTGACAAAAATTTTGCTATATTATTGAAAAAAATATATATATTAATTTAATTTTAATTAAATACGTTAGTTTCTTCAAAGATATTTTATTATTATTATTATGTTTGTAATAAAACTCTTTCAGAATGATTCTGTGGCCCCTGAACCACATATTCCTGGTCTGCCTTCACCCAGGAAGATAGTTGGAAGTTTTCTTAACAAAGCTGTTTCTCCTAAAATTAAGAAATCTCCAGCAAAACCTCTCACCCTGTCTCCTAAAGCAGTCAGTGGTGTGAAGAAGAAGCTGAAAGTGGATGATTTCAGAGATGATGTGAGTTAGAGCTATCTGATTTGTAAATTCAGACAAATGTTATTTTGTACAACATGTTTTTAACTTACATTCACATATTATCATTGAAATATATGATAAATTCTTTTTTTTAAACATATTCATGGGGAATTTTGTTTAAACACTTTTTCATCTACTGAAATCATTAGGAAATATTAAAGACTGAATAAGCTGCATGCAGTGTGTTACTGGTGTAATGTCTAGTAGTATAGACTAGGTACCAGCATCCTAGCCGATATAATTGGTTGAAGCTGTTAAAAGTTCAGATTTTGTTCATTTTCCTCCACTCCCAAATCCCTTCTATAAATCCTACCATAAAAAACAAATACATGTAACTAAAGATCTTTATGTGCTCTTTTTCTGGCTTGTTTTCGCCAAAATAGCATCAATGTTATTTTTAGCACATATAGGAGGGTCAAAATTCAATCTTTTAACCATGTGTATGTTGTCGCTGGCAATGGCTTATATCAAAAGTTGTGTCCAAAAATGTACTTTTTTATGCCTTCAAAACAATTTTGAAATAAAACTCTAAAAATAAAACCTATGTTCATGGGATCAAATGAAAGATCATTCAATTACCTTTCAAACAATGTGTGACACTACAGTTTGAAAGTAGTATGTGCTTAGTGAAATTGCCATTACGTTACATTTTCTACAGAACGAAATCGCCATAGATTTTATGTACAGCTAGAAAGGTCTGGCGCTATTTAAAATGATTATATTTATATGTTGTTTATATTTTTAATAACTGGTTGGCTGTATGTTTTTCTTCAGTGTTCCTATTTTTAGTGTTACATCATAGCACGTGTAGCGAAATCACATTCTGAAATAAACGAATTAACTTTGTTTTGCCGATTACTATCTTCCACTTAAAACCATCGATTAAGAATCGTAAACATAACAAACTATTCTACATAACAGAACATTGTATTCAGAGGTATTGATAGAATGCTGAATAAAAATCTAATCACTTTTTTAAAATATAAAATCATAAATTGATCAGTTTAAAACATTTTTGCTTGTTGATGAGCTCTATCAGAGAAAATTTCAACAATGGTCAAATGATACATAACTTTTGTTTGCTTCAAATGACAGACTTATAACACCTATGTCTTTAATTGACTCTAGTCTCATGATTACATATATTTTATTGTCCACAGTTAACACCTTTCTGGAGTTGACTCCAAGGATTAGCCAAGTTTATGTATTGCAAAGGATTATGTTTAAACTTGTAAACTTTTTAAGTAACATTTAGATATATATGATATATACGCATCACAGTATCTTAACTTATTACTACTAATTATTTAATAGAGTGAAAATTCAAGCTGCTTATATAAATAAAGTTGTGCTGTTCTATATAAATTGAAATGGTAAATTTTTTTTATGGGCTTGAAAGATCTTGATAAATTGTTCACAACACAGGTTGAATTTGTCAAATAAGACAAAAACTGAAACCACAGTGTCTATTTGAACTTTTAGTCATTGAGCTCATTTAGCAAGTTGGTCCCATCACTCATGTTGATTTTAAGCCTTTTGTGTCAATTACTTTTCAAACTACAGTTGGCCCAAGTAGCCCTTTCTGCCAATTAGCCAAAATAGGGCTGAAAACCAACCATATACCTGTCGTACCGATTTGCATATATCTTCTTAACCACTGGAGATAGAGTCCTAATTTTTTGTGTGTTTTCATTGTTTTTGCTACAGCTTTCATTATTTAGCATATTATGTGAAATTAAAGTCTCAAGATTTTCCATTTCACAAAAAGTTGGTTTCCATTTCATATTTTTGTAAATTCTGATTCAGGAATAATTCATGTAATTAAAAACTATTATATAATATATACTAACACGGTTTGTGAAAAGCACAGGAGAAAATTATACTTATTCAAGATTCTTCTGGTCATGTAACTGTAATTAATTGTAGTGACTTTTACATACAGCATGGCAAGTCACTTTGTGTTTTTCTTACTCAGACTCTCTCTTCTGTCATTAAGTAGATGTTTGTATTGAAAAAAGCTTGTTTCAATATCAACAGAAGTTATAGGCTTCCAAATAGCATCAGTTGCTAGATAGCTTTGGGAAGTGACTTTGCATGCCTTGCCAACCTCGAAAATGGACAAAGTGCTGGTAAATTGTTCATGATACACCACATGTATGAGCCATCCCTCAAGCAATCTCAAGGGATGGATCTTGCAGGGCCTTGATAACAGTGGAATCATTGATGTTGTATGGGATCGAGGGCAGCTGATCAAAAATTCTTACGGATTTGCTGACATTTTTTGTTTGTTGTAAAATAGAGATGCAGGCATATTTCTTGGTAGAGTGTCTTGTGAGTCAGTTAAGATGAATTCTCTTTGCTTGGTATTTGGTTGCTTCAGACCAATAATTCTGGCATTAAACAGTTGGCAGTTCACAGCAGCAGCAGCTATTAGTTCAGAGAGATGTTTTATGAAGCAATTTTTTCTCCATGGATTCTTATACAGCGATGATTTGATAACTGTGATCAAATTAGCTCTGGGGTAAATCTTGTTATGTCAAACAGTCTTAGGACATATAGTTCAGAGAGTAGATGTTTCAGGCATAGCTCCTGCCTGCTTATAATGTTTTTGAAAAAAAGACCTCGTCTTCTCCATTTTCTTAGTGCACATTTTCATGTAATCCAGTACAAAGTCATCTTTTATGTCCTTTGACTTTATCATGGTATTGTGTGTGATTTGCTTGTAGCAACTTGTAGAAGGCCTCCCAGATGCTCTGTGACTTACACTATGAGTATAGTGCATTTAGAGTTTCAGAGTTTCTTTTGTCAACATGTTTTTTTGTTTTTTTTTTTTGTTTTTACTCTTTCACCAAGTCAACTCATTTAAAGTCTATACTGTACAGGCAAATTAAATAAAACATATTTTTGGCTGGTGTGGCTGCCATTGTGATAACTAATTTACAGCTGTAGACCATGTGACATCACATATTGCCTTTTTTGAGATTATGCTGAATGCACTCCACATATATCAGAAAAACGGCAATGCAAACACTCGAAGGAAACAGGGTGGGAAGAAACCTTAATATATCTAATGCACTGTGCATTTATTTCACTTAATTAGTATTTACTGAAATATTAACTCAACTGAAATGAAAATACAACCAATTCTAGTCGAAACAATGACGTCCTGTTATGTGACATACAGATTAGCCCCACTGATAAAGAAATCTTTGATGTAGATTTGCATCGCAGTAATAAAACATAATTTTACAACTAAGTACAGTGTTTTTTATTCAAAGGGAATTAGAGCTCAGAGGCTGTAACAAAAACAAAACTTCACTTAAACCATTTATTTTCATCACCGCTCTGACAGTCTAGAATTATCTGAATGTGAATTATCGATCAACCAAACTGTGCACGTGTGACTGCATGCAGAAATCTGGTAAATGAGACATCTTCAATTTGACAACATTGACAAATTGTCAGTTTCATAGTGTGTGACAATAGCAAAACGGTAATTGTATTTTGACATTGCTAAAAAGTAAAATGTTCATTTCTAAATATGATTTCAGTTCCACAATATGAATTCCAGGAATTCTGTCCATCTTCCATGACAATAACTGGGTTTGTTAATGAGAATTGTTTAAATAACAGAAAGAAAAGTTCCATAACCCCACGTTTATTACACACTTAGAGAAATCTTCATTTCAGGGTTTTTTTAATTAGCCGTTTTCAATTTCAGGAGTTTGTGGTTATTTCAACAATTCCAAAAAGAAAGAGAATTCTTACTGATCACCAGAAAGAAGTCCTCAAAGAGAAAAAGTAACTGTTCACATATTATTTAATTTGTACAATAACTTTCACTATTAATGTAGTGTTAAAACATTTTGAAATAATATTTGACTTAGTTTAAATGTTTTATTTTTTAATTTTGAAATGAAATAAAAATGTCTGGCTTGAAATGCAACATGTGTCATTGTTTCATTCTCATATTGGTGAATATTTCTAAAAAGTGTATTCATGGTAAAAATATTGTCTGCTTTCTTCTTTTAATTTGAAATTTATATGAAATTGAAATATTTGAAACTTTTTTCAAAAATTATTTCAAAAACTATTTACAGAATATTGCCTACTATGTATTCGAGTCTTGATGCATCACTGGACACATCATTAATGAGTCAGTTGGCAGACACCCAGCAGGAGTAAGTAATTCTAATTGACATGTGGGAGCTGGGTTGGGGAAGGAAGTTCAGGATAATTAAAATGTATTACTGTTGATAACTACATAAATTACTGTGTTGTTTTTAGTAAATTTAATTACTCCTAATATGCCAGAGAATGTTAATTTTTTAATTACTTTTTATTATTATTATTATTATTTCATTTCATCAGTTGATTCTGTTCATACAAAAGATTGAAATATTAAAATAAATTTTATCACAAATCAGTAAAAAAAAACCAGGTTATTTCAAATAATGAAGATCAGTATTAAACATTAATTCTTTTATTATTACTACTCTACTAATTATTTTTATGTTATGAATTTATTTATTAATTGTTTATTTCAGTTCTCAATCACAAACATTTCTTCCTGATTCTGTGATAACCATCAGCTCATCATATTCAGAAGATGTCGATAAGCATGACAGCCAAAACAAAGTATCTTCAGATTTTTCTAGTTCTTTCCTTCCACAAGAGAAAACTGTTGATGAACAAGCCACTGCACCTGAAAGTCAGAGCATCAACAGAAGAGGGAGATCTTGGAGACATGTAACATTTAGTAATGAAAGCAACAACAGTGCATCTCAGTCTGACATTGTGGAAGTAATAGATAAGAAAACTAAAGATTCACAAGCATTGAAAAATGAAGAGAAACAAAAGAATGGAAAAACTAAAGGTTCTAGAAAGAAAATATCAACAGAATTGTCTTCAGAAGTCATTAAAGAAACTGAAGAATTTTTGGAAGCTAAAGAGTCTTCTGAAGAAATTAGTCAGCCTGAAAAGACTATCAGAAAAACTTTTAAAGAGCTGATTAGTTCAGAAAGCAGAAAATGTAATAACAATGATTCTGCTGTTAAATCAACATTGGAAGTTAGAAGTTGTAAAGAGAAGGGAATTGATAAAGACTTGTCACTGGTAGCATGTCAGAGTTCTGAAGTTGCCAAGTATGAAGGTGTAGTCAAAGAATCACTAGAAAGTCAGACATCTAAAAGTTCTGGTAATCAGAATTTTTCAGAAACAAAAAGATCCAGAGATATGTCATCAGACTCAAATGAAATTCCTGCTAGTGACTCACTGAAACAGAATCTGTTAGCTATTCCTGGAATTAATCTGTTTGATGTTTTAAGCAGGAGAAGTACTTCATCCACTGATGAAAATATTTCCTCTGGTGAAAATCCAAAAGTTTCTGAATGTGTCGGAGACATCTCTCAGACAGAGAAAGAGCCAGAAATAAATGTAAAATCAGATATTAAAAATACTTCCATTCATGATATTAACATGTCTTCTCATCCTCCAGAAAGAAAGAATGTTAAGCCTGAGAGCATCCACAGACAGATATCACCTAATATTTCTTTTAGTCAGGATGCTATAAAAAGTCTTCCATCAAGGAGGTTATCACCAAGAAGAAAAGCCCAGAGCCAGGACATTCAAGGTTCAGGGTCACCAGGTAAAAAATCAAGCAGAAGAAACCAAAGTCTTCCGGCTGGGAATTCTTGTCTAGATATGTGGTTGACAAAGTCACCTGCAAAAGAGAATTCTTCAACAGAGAAGAGATTTTCTGAAAAGCAAGGAAGAAAAAGTCCTCACTGGTTGTCAAGCTCATTCCGTTTATCAGTGGATGACAGTTGTCATGGAACAGCAGAATGTGAGTTGTCTCAAACACTTGTGGAAGATACTCAGACACCCACAAAATTTTGTGATGCTAACAAAACGGTTGAAAATCCACACACTTCAGTGGAGGAAACTCCTGTTAAAGAATCATGTAGTCCTGATCCTCTTGGTCTCCACTCAACTAGCAGGAATCTGTTTGGTAACAACACTGATTCTTCATCAGTGGAATCATCAAGCTTAATGCAGAACAGAAATTTAAATGATAATTATAAAGGTTTAAAACTCAAATCACCAGTTATCTGCATTCCAAAACTGAGTACTAAAAGAGTTGATATGCTCTCTCAAGGATATGGTTCTGTAAAAAACAACAAAGAAGATATATGTGACATAGGAAAAATACATGATTTAAAAGAAGAAAATTCAGAAGGGTTTTCAGCCCCGGTTGAAGTACATAATATCATTTCAGATATTTTAAATGACTCTGTAACCTTGGCTCAGCAAAACACAAGGTCTGAATCTCAGGGTTCAGAAGAAACTGCTGGATTTTCTGGGATTCTGAGTGTGGAACAGAGAATTGAACTTAATCAGAATAGCGATTCGTCAGGCTTGGGAGTGGTCGTGTGTATCAAAGAAAATTCAGTAAATTTAAACCCTAATGAGAAAATATCCTCCACAATTGAAGAAAATCTGGTTTTCACTGAAGAAATGTTTTCAGAAGTAAACAATGAGAAAGAATCACAGGGCTTGATGCATAATGATTTCACAACAGATGTGTACAATTCACAGCTGGAATCAACACTGAAGGGTTCAGACAGCTCTTCAGAAGAGAAGTCAGATAAATTGTCACAGGGAAGTTCATGCAGCTATTCAAAAGAAAAGTCAGCAGGTTCAAAATCTAGTTCGGAAAAGTCATCATCAAGTCAGAAATCATCAGTTGAATCAGAAACCTACAAGCCTGATTGTGTGCAAACATTTGCAGGTAAAGAGGAAATACCCAGCCAAAATTCTTATACCAGCAGCCTACTGGATACAGTGAATTCTGAAGGTAAAGATGGAGCAATTGACAGGAAACGAAAACAGAACAACCCAAAGAAACTTTCACCAAGCCAGCTGAGAAGAACTCCTAGAAGCAGACAAAAGTCAAAATGTCCTTACGGTGGATCATGCTGTGAGGAAAAGAGGAACGAAACTGATACAAACAAAGCTAAGAAAAGTGGTCTAAGAAAATCAGCAAGAAGTAGTCTAAAATTTGATACACCTAAAGAAAATAATATCATTTCAGAAAAAGAAGAAAAATGTTCGCAGCCAAATAATAATGATTCTGAGCAGTGTAAAACTGAAGATGATCATTTGAAAGAATTTGTCACCACTGTGTCTGACACAGAAACGCCCACAAAAGGAATGCAAAATAAAAATGTAAATATCATAACAGGTGAGGAAACTCCAGACAGTAGAACTTTGGTTACTCCCATTAGGAAGTCTACAACAAAACACAAAATGGAAGAGGCAAAACGAAGATCTTTACGAGATGGTCATGTTAAGTCCAGATTAGTGTCAGATGATGCTGAGAATGAAACTGAACTGTCACAGACTGATCTGCCCAAGAAGAAACCTAGGAAATCTTTATGCTTGAAAAATAATTTAGAAATGAAACAGAATGAAAGTATAAAACTATCTGATAGTAAAGAAGATAAAGAAACTTCTAGTGAACAGTTGTCTGCTTCACAAGAAAGGAAAGAAGAGTCTGATAAAGTAGAAATGAAAACAGGAGATAAAACATCACTGAAAACTAAGACAAACTGTGAGCTGAACCAATCATCTGAGACAATGATTTTCAAATCTACAGAACAAAATGTTACTCCTTTAACATCAGATACTAATATGACTTGTTTAATAGAAATGAACAAGATGTCTGAATCTATAAATAAAGTAATGAATTGTATACAGTTACCTAAACTAGTTGAGAAGAGAAAAATCAAACCCAGACTTACTTCTCCTCTCAGGTTGCATTTGAGATCTTCGAGACATGTTTTAAGAGCCAGACAGAAGGCAAGATCCTCCAACCAGTCTCCCAAACATGGAGCACCGAAAAGGAAATTGAACACAAAGTTAACAAGGACAACCAGAGTAAAGCAGAAAGCAGAGACACAGGATGGAAGTCTGGATCATTGTGAAATCACAGAGCCAGCTGGTTGTGAGCAGTTACCATCTGTTGCTGGTGTGTCTGTGTTGTCAAAAGAGGACCCAACACTCAGCAGAGTTGAAGTTGATGCTGATGTTAATGTTGCTGTGAGTTCTGATGATATTGATCTCATATTCAGTGCTGACATTACTTCAGAACCTAAAAATGTAGTAGAAGAAGCAAAAGATCCAGTCATAACTGATTGTGAAGAAGCTTCTGTCTCAGAATTATCCAGTATTATTAACAAGGAAGAGGCATTAAAAACAGAATTGTCAAAGACTGATCCAGCTGATGTTCCATTATTACCTTTAGTTGATGCAAAGTCTTCTCTAATCAGTGATTCAGTAGATAAAATAAAATCTGCTGCTGAATGTATAGCAGTCAGAAAGGAAGAGGCTATACAAACAGCCAGTGAATGTGATACAAGCAGCTCAAGACAAAAAGAAACAAATAAAAACTTCTTGCCTCCCCTAGATGAAACTCCAAAGAAATACAAAATAAGGAAAAAAGTAAATTTCCCCAAAAGAGTTATCTCCTCTGACTCCAAACTTCATGTTTTTGCCAAGTCGAAACCAAAGTACTCAGATCGTGGGATGACCATTGTCAGACGCAGTATTTTAAAACATCAGTCTTCAGATCAAGTTTATCTTTCACCTCTGAAGCGATCACATGACTTGGGTTTTCGACCAATCAGTGTATCCAAAGTGAACTCACCTTCTGCCTCACCAAGTGCAGGAATATTAAAACGCAGATTCTTCCATCACGCTCTGGCTGTAGATTCACCTTCACCCCCAGAAAAGGTTTGTTAAAATATTTTTAATGTTGAGCTGTTAATCTCTACCTGCTGCTCTATGACTAGTTAATAATAAATAACTCTTGGTTAACAAATTTTATTATTATTAATTTATTTTTGCAGAATTCATTGAATTAGTTTATTTCTTTATTTACTTTTTGATTTGAAGGAAAGAAGAGTTTCATTTGCTGAACCAGTTGTGTCTGGAGAGAGTCCAAAAAGATGGAAATTTGCTGGAGATCAAAGAAAGGCCACACCCAGCAACACTCTCACTGGATTTTCTGCTTCTGAGGTAGGTTACTGATCCTAAAATAAACAAATACTGTTTGTAAATAAACTAATTTGTAATGAAGTTAACTTTTTAGTTAACATTGCAATTCTTCTCCCTGACTAAACTAAAGACAATCACTGCTAAATAATTTTAACTGCTGCTACCATGTTCACAGATTTATTTTATTTCTATAACAATAATATAGTATACACACAGTTCAAAACCCATTTATGATTAAATTTGAAGGGATATACAACTGAAAAATACCAAGACCACTTTCATTTAGCCATACAGTTGAAGAGGACTTGTTTATTTCTTCAGATGAGAATTTCAATGTTGGGCAGTATTTCACTCTCTTAAATATTATAGTGGTTGTTGTTTGTTGTTGTATATACTGATTACTGAGAAATGTTATATTACTATTTTCTTCATGATAGAGTAGTTATATTTCAAAATGTTTAAGATCAAATATTTTAAATTTTATAAATTTTATTTAGCTGGATGAGAAAAACACCCAGCCTAGTCAGGTGACGTCCAGTGGCAGCAGTGATTTTAGCCAATCAGCAGGCAGCTACAAAAGCACTCATGAATCTCAGCTGGACTCAAAGGAACCTGTGTACCCTGATCTAATTGGTTGTACTGAATCTGTTGCCAAGGTTTTGCCACAGCTTACCTCCTCCATGTGGTATGTTAATTAAAATTATGATTGACAGTTATTTACTAATTCTGCAAAACATAATTTATTTCATACTGAATTAAAACCCACTGATCTCTGCCAGCTGCAGATAAAATAAAATGCATGGGTTGGTTTTTCACTGTCCAAAATGAATCAATAAAATAAACAAAACTAATTTTACTGTTACTTGTAAGTACTACATAAATAAGAAACAGTATTGGATAAATTCAGCCCAGTATGTTTGTGTGTATAATAACACAAATAAAGAGTTAATGTAATTTATTTATTAATTTATGTAACTTGCAGGTCTCGAGGACTGGTGCAGCTGGTGAAGGCAAGAAATATCAACACTGTTGGAGATTTATGTTCATTATCAGAACTTGAGATTCATAACTTACCCATCCGCTCTCCTAAAGTGCTCACTGTTCGGAAAGCCCTGCAGGACATGGAACAGCAGATATCTGGAAAGAAACATAGAACAGGAACAGAGGATCCTGCAGGCAGAATGTCTGCCAAATCTGGTATTTAAATGTTTATGTTTAGCTGAGAGATATTATTCTAAACAAACTTGCGTTAGTGTCTGCTGTATTAATAGCTGCTGGTTTGACTATAAGATTATTTGAGGATTACAGAAGTAAAAGAATGATTTTGCTACATTTCCTTAAAAATTGTGGTTAAAACAGCAAAAATAAACTGTTACTTTTTTTTAATTTTTTTTTTTTGTGTTACTCATTTTTATAAATTTCAGTTTTGGCCTCTTAAATTCGACAGCATAGATTCTTTATTTTGAATAATATACATGCATACATATATATCTTTTTTTTTGGATTGTCTTTTGTAATAGCCGACAGTACAAGACTTGAGAACAAAGAGAATGTGGACAAACTGGATTCCGTTGTTGAATCAGTGGAAGAAGCAGAAACTTTGCCTAGCGCTGACGATGCTCTCCGTGAACTGGATCAGAAAGGTTTGCCATTGTTTTCTTCAGTTACCATTTTTTATTTATTCATTTTTATAAGTAGTATGATTTTGTTTTTTTTTTTTGCTTTTTTATTCTGAGCTTTTGTGTTTTTCTTTTTGTTTCTAATTCAGTATAATCCTAGGTAACAACTTTATTTGCAAATTTTCACTGGAATTTAGAACTTCTTAATTTTAATTTAAGCTTTTAGTTGTTTCTTATTTTTATTTCAGCAGTTGCCAGTATTGATTTCCATGATAAGAATATGACAGACAAACTGTTATTATTAATAAATTCTATGAAATAATTAAACAAATATATAAATATGTCATCATTTCTGTTCTGATTTGCGTGTGGTTTTAGAATAATCTATTTTTTGTCTTCCAGATTCTGAAGAGTTAAACAGTAGCATAGAAGATGGAGAGGATGTCATTAATCTCTTAGACATCTCTTGTGTGCCCAGCTGCAAAACAGAGGCTTCTAAAGTGTCATGTGATAACACTATCCAGTCAGGATCAGGATTTCACAATAACACACAAAACCTCTTGCCATTGGACAGTTCAACTCAAAAAGGAACCTCCACCCCTACCAAAATGGATTGTGCCATGAGTAATATGGATTCCATCACAGATGACAATAATTCAACACCCAGAAAGCTGCTAACCAGACCAACCAAAGTTACTTCTACTACTAGAAACATGAAGTTATCTCCTGATAAAGAGCACATTAATTCAAAGGAAAATTCTCAAAGTTCTGAATTACTTTCAGTTCTTGAAAACCTTGTACAGACCTGCACAGACATTGATAGACTGAGAACAGCAGATCTTTTTACTATCCATCAGCACTTATCCACTCTGTCCAGTATGGTGGTCACTGCCATGAAAAACAGATGTTCACAGAACTGAGTGAGACTTTAAACACTGAGTCTCAGAGAGTTTCAGACAGCAGAGTGTTTGGGTATGACTAACAGGAGTCCATTGATTTGAGTGACACGTGTACAACTTGATGAGCTTTCCACATTGATTTTTGTACAAGCTTTGAAAAATATTTTACTGTGGCTACTCAGTTTATATTACATTTGCACAACACTTTTTTAAAAATTATTATTACTAGTACTATTATTATTTTTCACATTATCATTTCAGTAATTTTTTAAAAAGTGAATATTTTATATATATACGCAATCATTTGTGCTTGATTTGTGATTATAATGATCATTTGCTGCATTTATTTATTATTTTTATTTTTTTTGAAGTAAATTTTAATTTGTCATCAAGAAATTGAAATTTTCAGCAAAGTAAAATATTTTTCTTACGTTTTGCTTTTTCATTGTCAGTGATCATTAGAAAATAAAGCATTTTTCATTAGTTTGTCATTTCAATGAATATTTTGTTTCATTAGCAGTATGAAGAAATGATTAATAAATCACCCTAATTCAAAAATGTATTTGTTATTTTATTTATTAATTCATTTATTTATATTGTATTATCATCATTATTATTGTTGTTGTTATTATTATTATTATTATTATTATTATTATTATTATTATTATTATTATTGAGAATCATTTTTTTTGGGGGGGTTCAAATTCATGTGTGCTTGATTTGCGATTTCTGTAGGAGTGATTAGTTGTAATGGTTTTATTTTCAAAGAACATTTTTGTTTGTCATCAAGAAATTGTTGAGATTTTCAGCAAAATAAAACTTTGTTGTTTTTGTTTTTCTTAACTTTTTGATTTTTTATTAGCATTGATCATGAAAAAGTAAATTAGGATTTCCATTGATTTGTCATTTCAGAGAATGTGTTTTAGCTTATAATAAAAATAAACAATTTAAACAATGTCTGAAATCAAAAAATTAATAAATCTTTCTATAATTTAAGTGAACCAGTTATTTACTTATCTTTATTTAGTTTAATATGCAAAACTTGTTTCTTTATTAAGTTAAATGTACATTTTGATAATTATTAGTTTTTCAACCAATTCTTACTGTAAGTTTTCAGCATAACTGTTCTTCAATTTCCTTAGTTGTCCTTTCAGTCTTGTGTAATGTTTTTTTAATTATATTTTCAGTATTAAATGTATATAATTAAACTAGTTCTTTATCAGTATTAATGACTACAAATGTAAACTCTCTCTCTCTCTCTCTCTCTCTCTCTCTCTCTCTCTCTCTCTCTCTCTCTCTCTCTCTCTCTCTCTCTCTCTCTGTGTGTGTGTGTGTGTGTGTGTGTGTGTGTTAAAGTACTTGTACAAAAATACTTGACTGTTTTAATAATTTCATCTTACATACGAAGTAAGACTACTGGATGTCAATCTTGTGTTTCCTGTATTATTTGTGATGTAAATAAAAACTAACTAACCAAATACTTAAAAACATTGTAACAAATATGTAACAAAAAGAAGACAACCAGCAATACAAAACTAGATAAAATTTTATTGTTTACAGTTAATGGTACATGTTTAACCCATATCCGTAACTCTTCATCTGAAAGAAAAAGATTAAACCTTTAATATAAAGAAAGAAATAATCAGAATTACAACAACAAAATAATAAATAAATAAATACTTGTTATTGCGACTGGTTGCAACAGAATAGTCTAAGGAAATCCAAGAGTATATTTCAAGCCGTCTGAATCTAGATATCGCTGTATGTGTGTATTGTGAATGTAGATATTGTTTATATTTAATTATTTTTATATTTATGCTTTTTTATTATTATTAATTCCTCCCCCAAGTATAAATGTATCTTAGAATCTTTGTAATAACGACTTTTTATTTATTTTAAATATCAAAAGACTGGGTTCTTGGTAATCCTTTTTAGCAGTTAAAATATTTCACTATATACCTCGTTTTTAACACTATTTCCAGCTTTTGCTTGCTTGACTTACAGATGTAGAGCTGTGGTGTGAAGAGTGACAACAGCAACTACTTCCACATGATGCCGTTGTCGTTGCTAATATGCTAGCTGCAATTAACAACAACAACAACAACAAAATTAATAATAATAAATAAAATGAAATAAAAGAATAAAATTAACTGAAATTAATAATAAACAACAACAGATTTTTGTTTAATTGGTTTCCAGTTCTCTGGCTGTATGTAGTTTTGCCTAAAAATTTCCACTTTTTTTTATTACTAAGAAATGTGAAGTATTTTCCTTTTTTATTATTTATTTTTTTAAATCATTTTTTGGTTTCCTTGTTTAATTTTTATATTTTTGTATTTATTTATTTATTTATTTATTTATTATTAAATAAATAAATTGAAATAAAATGATGCACTTACACAGCAGCACAAATCCCAGCTTAAGACTGAAGAAAACATTCATTGCTGACTTCTTTAACATTGAAAACTATTTGTATTGCCTGTTTATATACAACAGTTATAAAAGAAATGATCCATTATAGTGATCTTTATGTGTTTATTTTCATTAAAACATCAAACAGAAAATAACAGAGTCACAGCAGTAAACCCATATATAGCACGTCTTCGTCATTGAAAACATGAAGTTGTGTTTGTTTTAAGATGATTAACTCGGCATGTAGACACCAGAACTTCAACATGGTGTAAAAATAAGTGATTAAAGAAAATGAAATAATAAAAAAAAAAAAAAAAAAGTAAAATGAAATAATTAAATAAATATCATTCGTACATAGTAAGATGGAATTTATTTATTTATTTATTTGTTGTTGTTTTAAAATGAATTTGTTCTCTTTCTCTACATATTTTTCTCAATCATATGAAAACATTTAAAAAGGCTAAGATAATATTATTTTGTATTTATATGTTTAGAATTTATTATTATTTTCTATTTTTAATTTTTATCTGAAATGCGTGAATAGCACAAAACCATAATTTGAGATGTTAGATTCCTTTTTATATTTCATAAAAAAAAAAAAAAAAAAGCATGAAAAAGAAGAGAAGAAAAACAGCGTTTACATAAATTTTTAATTTAACCAAAACCATTTAATTATATAGTTATATAAATAAACGAAATAAATAGCTTAAAAAATAAAGAAGGAAATAAAAAAGAATGATTTAATATCTAATTTTAAATAAGAAGAAGAAAACTAAAGTTTTTATTATTAAAAGATTTTAAATCGTTAAAGTTCGTCCGAAACCGAAAATATGACAAAATAAAATGGATTTCGTTAATCATAAAAAAAAGAAGAAAAAAGAAAAGAAATAATAAAAATAATAATATATTATCTTATGTGTATGTGTGTGTAAATATATATGTATGTATGTACATATGATGTACATTATAATAACTACGAAAATGAGACGAGAAATATTTTTCAAAAATTTCATATTTTGGGGGAAGGAACAATGTAGTTTATAATTTGAAATATTACTGCATAAATTTATTTTATTGCTTTATTTATGTTATTCATTTACTTTGTTTTAATTTTGATGCATTCATTATATTACTTTTTGCTAGGTGTCTTCCACTCTGTGAGAATGTTTGTTTTAACACGCAGTATGACATCGTGTTTTTGACATCAAAGATCTCCCACTGATGCTTTAACCACAAAGGAGCGTCATGCAATCAAAGCGTTTGTATAAAAAAGAAGGCGTGCAGTGGTTAAATCATTAAAAAAAATCAAGAAAACCAAATCATCTACCTCTCCAAAAACTAATATTTATTTTACATCAAACATGAAATTCTTTGTTGTTCTTCTTCTGGTTCTCAGTGAGTTAATTTACCATTTCGTTATTTATTTATTTGTTTGTTTGTTTGTTTGTTTATCTATTTATCTGTTTATTTGTTCGTTTGTTTGTGTATTTATTTATTTACTTGTTTCTTTATTTTCTATAAGTATATATTTTGTTATATTGATAATTTTTATTTTTTATTATTTATTTTGTTTATTTTATTTTATTAATTGAATTATTATTTTATAGCGTTAAATCATTTATGTTATCTCTAAATACATTTATTCCTTAATTTTAAAATGTATTTATTTATTATTATTATCATTATTTTATTCAGGCTGTAAACTGATGTTGACAGAGGCCCACTGTGGTAGTAAATGCTGTTGTCATAGCCACCACAGCAGCAGCACGTGCGTCAAGCACAAAAGTTCCAGTAGCGCGTATGGGGGAGGTTTTGGATTTGGGTTGGCGGGACTGGCTGGGAAGTAATCACAGAGATTTTAGGTATGTACTCAAGTAATAATAATAATAATGATAATGACAGAGTTTACAATAACACGGTCATCATATTCTCAGTGAAATAAAATAGGTAATTAAATTATAATTAAGAAGTGCAAAGTATGAAAAGAGTCAGAACCGAAGCTAGTGAAATAATTAAAATTAATATTTAATATGTAGTACTCTACAGCTCAAGATTTCATTTCTTGTTTTGCAGATTGTGAAGACAATTCTGGAGGATGTTGTGTTTTATTAAATACTTACATGTTCTGTTAATAAACGTTTAGTTAGTTATAACTTTGTTTGTGTTTATCACTTAACCAAACATTACGTAATAATGAGGATATTTGTAACCAAGCATAAACTCCTCTGTACTACAACATCTACAACAATTACTACTGATAATATTATTACAACTACTAACATTAAAAGCATAACAGCTATCACAACTACTACTACCACCATTACAACAGTTGCTTCTACTATTATTAATGATACTATAGATGTTTCTACTGCTATTACTATTTCTACTAACACTACTGTCTCTACTATTACTAAAACTACTATTACTATTAACATCATTACGGTAATAACAATTATTAATACTCTCTCTACTTCTAACCTTATTATTACAACTATAACTATTACTATTGTACTAAAGGCCTGTTTTCGATATCAAATCGCCAGTAAATTATAGTCTTCTCTCTGCTAGTAATAAAAAAACTACTTACACCGCTGTTACTATAGCAACTACTGTTTCTACCATTCCTGCGTCTACAGTGAAGTTAAAATTAGGTCATTTGTTTCATTCTTTTTGTTGTTTACATGTATTTTATTGAACTTTTATTCTTCATTAAAACAAAAAATAATAGTAGTAGTAGTAGTAGTAGTGGTTGTGGTAGTGGTCGTGCTAATTGTAGTAGTAGTAGTATTAGCACCAATTTTATTTATCGCCAAAAAATTATGTTAACAGATAAAAAAAAAAAAAAATAATAATAATAACAAACAATAAACATAATAAAATGTTTCGTTAAAATAATTTATAATTAACAAAGAAAAAAGAAAAATGACAAAGAAATAGTTTTTAGATTCGTATTATGATTTTCAAAGTAGTAAAATAAAATAAAACAAAAATATTCTAAATTAACTATAAAAAAAAGAGAAAAGAGAAAGAGTGAAAATATAAAATAAATAATTAATTTTATATTAAAAAATATATAACAAAATAAAAATTATAAAATCTTTTACTCAATTAAATTTTGAATATTAGTTTTTCATTTTATTATTGTTTTGTATTGTTAAGTAAATTAAGTAAATAATTAAAAAAAAAAAAAAAAAAAAAAATTAAAAGACCAACAAAACTAAAAATAAATAAATAAATAAACACTTGAAAAAAATAAAAACGAAGTACAAATATAACCTTGGAAATGAGAACAATAATGTTTCACTGCTGTAAAACTTTTAATGCGTCTGTTAATGCTTACGGACAGTCCAATAATATTTAAATAACGATTTTTTTCAAGTAAATAATAAGCAATATTTGCAACCCCCCCCCAAAACCCCAAACATTTTAAGATTAAGATTAAGAAGATTGATGAAAAGAAAAAGAAAGAAAGAGGGAAATAATGAAAGACGTACAAGAAAGAAGATGAAAAAATTATAAAGAAATTATGGAAAGAAAGAGAAACAATTTCTTTTATTAATCAAATATCCAGATAAGAAATATATTCCTAAATGCAAATAAAAATACACTTTACAAAGAATTTTCCATAATTCAAAAAATATGATAATAAAATAAAATAAAAATCTGAAAAACATTTTGCAACAAGTAAGGATTATTATTATTATTATTATTATTATTATTATTATTCGTTCAATTTATAAACTTCATTGTGTGTGAGTGAGTCTGTGGCTGTGCGTGTTTATAATAAAAAATGAATCTCAGTGCTGCTATATCGTTTATTTTGTCTTTGTATCTTTTTCTTTTATATTCTTTAGAATATTTTTTCAAGTATTATTATTATTATTATTATTATTATTTTTTTTTTTTTTTTTTTTTTTTTTTCCCATGGGTATAGAAATGTATTTTTAAACTTATAACTTGATTAAAGTATTTTTTGTTATTGTTTTGACAGCCTGCTGTTCTGGCTAACTAATTTTAAATCCGTTGTTTGTAAAACAAAACGCGGGGAGCAACAGCGAATCCACAAATAGTGCCACACATTTAACATCAAAGTTGTACCTGCTGTTTTACAAAACATCGTTCTACTTGGCGTTTATATAAATACTAACTTTCACATGTCGTGATACTTCGAAAAAAAACAAAAAGTAACAAACAAACAAAATTGGAGAGAATTGTTTTCATTTCAGTTAGTTCTGTAAACGATTTTCGGCTATGAAGATTCAGAACTCAGCCGTTTTAGTTTTTATCACAAGTAAGGTTTATGTATCTATCTGTCTATCTGTCTATCTGTCTATCTATCTATCTGTCTATCTGTCTATCTGTCTATATCCATCTTGCTGGTTTTTTAAAAATATTTTTCTTTTTATTACTTATATATAAGAAATTACGTTTTGCATATGTGTTATACATTTATTTCATATTTATAAAGCTCTTCTACTGCTACAATCACTATTAATTACCACTGTTATTAACATCATCATCATCATTACCCTATTTCTTCTCCCCCCCCCATCACCATCATCGTCATTAACATTATTATTATTATTATTTACGTGTGACAGACGTCAGTATGAACGTTTTAGATTCCGTGTTTGATTTACTGTTTCGTACTGTTTCAGTGTGTCTGGCGATGAACACCGACGCACACTGTGGTAGTAAATGTTGTTGTCATTCCCACCACAGCAGCAGCGTCAGCATCAAACACAAAAGTCACCACAGTCTCAACGGCGGCTTTGGTTTTGCTCTAATCGGAAAATAAATACATTTCAGACAAGTACGTATAAAAATGATTAACATTCAGCATAATGGAATCAGTTTGGCAATAGGAATTTACCTGGTTACCGCAGAGTTAAATTCTTCAATTCTTTATTAACAATGAATTAATCTACAATACAAATATAAATGAAACTGGAATGGAAAAGCATATGTAAAGAAACAGATGTGTGTGTGTGTATGTGTGTGAGTATGTGTACGTGTGTGTGTCTGTGTATATGTATGTTATGTAAATGCGAAATAGGTATCGATACTTTCAGGTTGATTATGCACACAAGCAGCACTGAATATAAATGTGACATCTGATTATTATTTATCTTTTCTTTTCAGCCTGAATATCTGTTACGAAGTGAAACTGTGATGTGGTGTTGGTAATATGTATTAAAATAATAATAAAATAAGATCTATTAAGAATATTGACAATGAGGTGCAGTAATTTTTTAACTGCCAAAGTATTATATAAAGAACCGAAAAAAAAAAGAAAAAAAAGGAGAAAAAAGCAATCAAAAATCAACACAAAACAAAATAACCCCACCCCCAAAAAAGAAGAAAAAAGAAAAGAAAAACAGTAAGAGCGAAATAGTTCAAAAAGTGTATTAATAAATAAAACTATTAAAATACATATTAATGTGTCCTTTTCGTTTTCATTTAACCACAAATAAAATAAAAATAAAATAAAATAAAATAAATAGAAAATAAAAGAAAACAAAAGAAATAGAAAACAAAAGAAAAAAAAAGAAAAAGAAAGAAAGAATGAAAAATAATATATGGGCGAGTTGTCTGTGTTTCAGTCCAACGCTTTTTTAAATTTTATTATTATTATTATTATTATTATTATTATTATTATTATTATTATTTTTTTTTTTTTTTTTTATTATTATTATTATTATTATTATTTTGTTGTTGTTCTTGAGATGAACAAGACTGGATTAAGAAATTGTCTGTGATGGGTGGTACCTGATCATTCCATTCAGGTATTCCAGGCACTGTTTAAAATGTAAAGATTCATCACCAGTAAGAAAAAGGAAACTAGAAGAATTTCGCATTTCATTTTAGTCTCATATGAATACAGAACGGCTGCCCTGTTTATTTATTTTATTATTTTTAAAATTACCATAAAAGTTAATACAAACTGCAGTGCAGCTAATTCATAGGGATATCAGAAAAATTTGAAATTTCCTTTTGATTGGTTTTTGAGAGAAGAGAATGTTAGTTCAAGATGATTGATACAATTTCTTTTCTCCAAAAATAGCCAACAGAATAGACACGGCTGCATGAAACTGGTTTACAAAAATACTGTTTATTCACTAGACTGAAGCTGCATTAAATGTGACACAAAATTTATAATTAAAGAAAGCAACCACAGTGCAGGACTGTCTTTAATGGCGACGTACTTTCTTTTTTGGTTTGTCAGTTGGCGGACATGAAAATAAATACGAGGTCATACAGTAGTATAAGAAACATGTTTACACTGACAACACCATTTTTATATTGACGTGAATGCAAGTTTCCGGTATCTTCAGCCGCTCCAACAGTGGTAATATGACCCAAACATAGAAAAGTAACATACAATGACAACTCAAAAGCAAGTTCGGTTTTAGATATTTTGGATAACAACCTAAACCTTAACCAGTAATAACTTGCTCGAAACAAATGTAAGGAGCTGACCCACCCTTCGTGTGAAGTTCTTGAAAATACCACAGACGTTCGATTTGTCAGGCAATCAATTAGCCAGTCTCTCTCTCTCTCTCTCTCTCTCTCTCTCTCTCTCTCTCTCTCTCTCTCTCTCTCTCTCTCTCTCTCTCTCTCTCTCTCTCTCTCTCTTTCTGTGTGTGTCGATCTGTCATTCTGTCTGTCAGTCTGCTTCCCTAGTGACCGTTTCTCTATAGTGGATGGTATTTCTGCTATAGACAAGTTTTCAAATGTTTTCAAATATTTGTGATCTATCTAATTTAATTGTTTGGAGTTATTCTATTTCTATTCCGAAGCAATACAATATCCTATTGTAATCATAAGAGACATGTCGTCCTATAAATATTTAAATTCAGAATAACAATGATGATATTTCTTTACTTGTTTTTTCATACTGGTTACAACTGACCAAACAGTTTATTTATTTCTTTTTAATTTTTAAATTATGAAAACATTTATTTTATTTTATTTTTATTTTTATTTGCTATTTTTGTTTGTATATATTTTTGTATCTATCTATCTATCTATCTATCTATCTATCTATCTATCTATCTATCTATCTATCTATCTATCTATCTATCTATCTATCTATCTATCTATCTATCAATCTATCTATCTATCTATCTATCTTTCTATCTACCTATGTATCTTCTAATTACTATTATTATTATTACTATTGTTGTCGTCATCACAGTACTGTTGTTGTTTTTGTTGTTGGTGTTGCAAGTTTAGTCAAGAACAGAACAAAATTAATATAATTATATTAACCATGGAAAAACAATGCTGCAAAATAACTGGTTTTAGACAAATTAATTCATACACTCTAGGTATCGATATAAATAATCACGGACATATTAAAAATAAGTTTAATAATCCGGTGTTAAATTATACCATGCTGGTTTCTCCTCTAAACAGCTTTCACTGTACATATGAACATTCCCTAGTGAAAATAGCCCGCAGCTACAAAGTTTCCCAAACATCAAACATCCTCACAGCTTTCAAGTTTCGTCTGGGGAGCAAAGCGGTTGCCACATTCGGTTATCCACTCTCGACTGGAAGGTGAAGGGAACCTTCCAGCAGTGTCCAGTGCAGTGGTCAGCGGCATGTGGTCAGGTAAAAATATAAAATGAATTCCTGTCAGATAATCGTGTTAGCTCCCGCGATAAACTCATCATATTTGTTTTATATGTTAACATTATGAAAGTTATTACAATCCTTCTTTTACTACTAAGTAAGTGCATTTTATCTACTCTTTCTTTCTTTCTTTCTTTCTTTCTTTCTTTCTTCTTCTTCTTCTTCTTCTTCTTCTTCTTCTTATTATTATTATTATTATTATTATCCTGATCATCATCAAAGTCATCACCATAATGTTGTTGTCGTTGTTAGTTATTATTTGTTATTTATTAATTTGTGTGTCCTAATGTTTTGAGGAATTTGGTTATTTATGTATATTTCAGTGTCTGCTATTTTATGCATATTTCAATGCCTGTTATTTTATGTACATTTTCATTTGTCTGTTATTTTATGTATATTTCAGTGTCTGTTATTTTATGTATATTTCAGTATTTGTTATTATATGTATATTTAAGTGGTTTTATTTTATGTATATTTCAATGTGTCTGTTATTTTATGTATATTTCAGTATTTGTTATTTTATGTATGTTTCAGTATTTGTTATTATATGTATATTTAAGTGGTTTTATTTTATGTATATTTCAATGTGTCTGTTATTTTATGTATATTTCAGTGTCTTTTATTTTATGTATATTTCAATGTGTCTGTTATTTTATGTATATTTCAGTATTTGTTATTTTATGTATATTTCAGTGTATCGTCTCGGTGTCTGTGAGGACAGTGACTGTTTTTGCGGGAGGGGTCACAGTAACAGCATTGTCATCAAACACAAAGATTTCGTTCTGGATGGAGATGAGGGGTTTGGTCTTGCCATTGTTGGAGGTGTCAATGGAAGATAATGATATGTCGGTACGTACATCTCAGAACGTTTTGTACAAACTTGAATTTTTCATATGACAGAATAGAAAAGCCATTAAAACTTGTATGTATTTTTATTTTTTGTTTTAATGTTTTAACTGTCAGTTTATTATTATTATTATTATTATTATTATTATTAAAAAACTGATTTAATGATATTATTTATTTTATTGTATTTTTTGTTAATATAGGCTATTATTATTAACACTATATAATTATTGTTATTACAGTTACTATTATTATTAATGTTGTTGTTGTTGTTTTGGTTAGTTTTGTATTTACTACTATTATTATTAATGTTGTTGTTGTTGTTGTTGTTAGTTTTGTATTTACTACTATTATTATTAATGTTGTTGTTGTTGTTTTGGTTAGTTTTGTATTTACTACTATTATTATTTTTATTTTCAGATTATGGCATATCGCTGAGGAAAATCCTCTTGTTTTCTCGTTTCTCGTTGTTATTGTTTTCACCTTTATATCCAATAAAATAATAAACATGACTGCTGAGGTTTTATTTTGAATAAGCTTTTATTCATGTGAATTAATTTCATTTTGTTATCAAATCCCTAACAAAAACAAAAAATAATAAATAAATAAAAGTTTGCACTAATAAATATATTTAAGATATTATTATTCTGTAGTTATATTAAATATTAAATTAAAAATACTGATGAAGCAAAATATCACGACTGTAATTATAATTCAAATATATTTATAATAGTTCAAATGTAAAGATTTTTACGGCAACTGATTCCGTATCTGCGGCCAGAACTCGGTATTTGTCGGCCGGAATAGCTCAGTTGGGAGAGCGTTAGACTGAAGATCTAAAGGCCCCCGGTTCAATCCCGGGTTCCGGCACAGAGCAAGTCGGACTCTGGCGGTCGACAATTATTAATTTTTTTCTTCCAACGAAAGATAAATGAAAGAAATTTTAAAAATTATTTTCTACACTTATGTATGACAATCGTAACTAACGCTTACATTTTTCTATTAATAATTAAATAAATGAAATTTTATATAAATTAAATAATTCGCTGCACACGCAGATGCCATTCTTTTTTCATATTGTTATGTTTATTATTCTAATTTGAAATCGTCAGTATTTCTTAGATTAGTGATAGTGTGCTTAGTTTTCATAGCATAGTTATAGAGTTTTTCTAATAATGTTTTATATATTTAAAATGTCGTTACGTTGTTTGATAATCCTCTGTGTGTTAGCTGACAATATATTTCAAACGGCTTACTCCCATCTGGTCGCATTCCCAGTTTGTCGAAAGGCTAAATGTGGTTCAGTGGTCTTAGACATACATGTTTTTACCTCAGTCATTATATTGAACTGTTCCAGATTAATTGGAAAGCGATTATTATTGTATAGATACAGTAAAACCTCGCTTAATATGCCGCTTTAACGATCTTTTTTTTTTTTTCACGAATTGATAACTAGAAATGTAATTGCTTGAAAGAAATGATACAAATGAGTGTTTAAGTCCGTTTTCGTTCATTCATGAGCTTCCCTAAGCTACGTTGATCAGCTGACATGCAGACATCATACGTACATGTGATGTTCAGATTGTCTTGTCTCTTTTGCTTCCATTTAAACTTAACGCTTTTGTAATTTAGCCTATCAATATCTCAAAACGAATAACAGTACAGGGCGAATGCTGATGATAAAAGGAAAAGGAAGACAATAACTTTAGAAACAAAATACGATATCTAAAATAAACACAAAACCCGCAAAAATGAACCCACAATGAGCGGCATATAATTATTTCTTAATGTATTTGTATAAACTAATTTGTAAATGATTTACTGTTTGTTTAATATCTATGATCTATTAAATCATTTATGTCTAAATTGCCGTTTTATTCTCCTTATTTAATCACTGTTTTTAACCTTAATTCTATGTCAATTAGTTTCCTGCTTAACGATATCTCACTTAACGATCGGAAATTTGGAACCAGTTACATTGTTAATCCGAGTATTACTGTAGTATGGATATCGCTTATCGCATAAAGTATGCAATATTGAACATTTCGAAATAGTCCATATACTGAATGTAGTTGAATGTAAATAATTAAAAAAGAAGGTATTCATCTAAAAACTATCATATTAAAAACAGTGTGTCTGATGTTTCAGTAAGTTCAGTAATAGGTACAGTGTTATAAAATATTGTACCAATCCAGAAACTTCTCTGTGATGCGTTTTTAATCCACCATAAAATTTAGGATGTCTTGACTGTGTTTGGAAAAGTAAATAATTACAACAAATGAGTAGTGAATGCTTGCTCTGCTTTCGGTTGATATTACATAATCGATTTACAAAAAATGTTAGAATCAAGTGCCAGCTTCATGACAGCAAAAGAAGAATAAAGAAACCAGATTTATGTATATTGGTAAATAACTCATTGTCCGTCTATAATCAAAACTTGTATGAACATGAAGAGGCCAAGTTCATTACATACAGAGGTAATCAGGTATTGAGGTAGACGTGTTATTTCGAGAATTTGGGAATTCTATGAATTGGGAACTCGACCATTTGGAAAGACATCTTTCAAACCAGTATTATAACGTTTATATTATTAAATTGTCATTCGACAGTTTAATAAACAAACAAACAAATAAATAAATAATAGCAAGACATCTTTTTCGGCCGGAATAACTCAGCTGGGAGAGCGTTAGACTGAAGATCTAAAGGCCCCAGGTTCCGGCAAAGAGCAAGTCGGACAAATGTGTTTTGGTTTTTTTTTTTTATTTTCCAACATTTGATGAAAATATATATATATATTTCTATATGCAGTCGCTTGTCACATTATTATTATTATTATTATTATTATTATTATTATTATTATTATTATTATTATTATTTTAAATTAATTTAAAATGTTGTTTTAATCGGGAACGTATTTTATAAAACCCGGGATAAGCAATATCTGAAATAATAGAATCGACAGTTCTTGGTCGAGTGGTTTAAATATAATCCAATATAACTAGTCCAAATCTTTCTCACTAACTGAATCAGTCACAGCAGCTAGTCTTCATAATTTGTCGGCCGTAATAGCTGAGTTGGAAGAGCACTAGACTGAAGATCTAAAGGTCCCCGGTTCAATCCCGGATTCCAGCACAGAGCAAGTCGGACTGTGGTGGTCTTTCATTTGACTTTCAAATTGGTTAGGAAATACAAAGAAATGTTTACTCTTGAAAAATCAATTATTTTAAACAATCTACACTTCCGAGTAAATGTGTTCTTCTGTTTACTTCTTTACTTACACAAATCAACTTACCCACAAGACATGATTACTACGTGGGTTAAAACACAGTTGAGTTCTGACTGACAACTTGGCATGTGCAGCACGTGCCTCAGTACCGCCCATAATTGTGGGAATTAATCTGAACTTAACTTTATTTACTTTTAGGCCGTTGTTATGAGGATACATTCATACAAAATTTAATATGATTATAACAATTATAACAAGTATAAACTCACTGAACAATTCGTTTATGTTTATGCCATGACAATCATTAACTTTGAATATATCTTCTGTACCACATAAATCCTGCTTGAACTTCAGATAATCTAACACAGCGGTAAAGACTTTCCCGAGGCAACTAAGTTATGTAATGGGTCTATAGTTTACTGGATTTTTTTATCACCACTTTTATAAATTTGCTTGGTTATACCAACTAACCACGAATCAGGGAAGATACCATTTTCAAACAGTAAATGTGAAAGTTTGACACATACGTGTATTTTACAATCGACAGTTTTCTTAATATATTCATTAATTATATTGTCTAGACTCGAAGCTTTGTGGCTCTTGAGATATTTAACAACTAAGTATTTCACTTTCTAATATATTTTACTAACTTGTTACTTTCTAAATCTATAGTAAAGTCGGTTCTGGAGTGAGATTATTACTAATCTTTAAAGTACAGGTACAGTGTTTCTAAAGGTGGTACATTACAGTCAGTTTGTTCTGTTTTTAGGAGTTTCCAGAAAGCTCGCGCGTCATATTTGCTAAGATTTAAAATATCTGTTCTCTTCTCCAGTTGTCTTCCTAAATGTTTTAACATTCTTGTTTACTGGCCTATAGAAGTCGTTATTCGTTGTTTTCCTATTTTTGTAAGTTGTTCTGGTTTTTCTGTATTTTCTTCTCAGTGATATGCATTGACCACCAAACCAGCATTATTTCCACGCTTGAGGGTAGATCTGTTTCTAGTATGTCCAAATGTATTTACCGCGATGTTCACGAATAAGTTAGTGATACTGTTCACCGTGGCATTAGGCTGTTCATGTGAAAAAAGATTCTCTTAGCTTATGTGAATCCAAGATAACTGTTGTGATAGTTTTTTTTATTTACATTGTTCCCACCTTGTTTGTGAACTAGATATTTATTCCATTTTCGGAACTTCAATTCAGTTTCTTCAATATCGTCTACTTGTTTCGTTTTTAACACTCTAAAGGAAATAATAACTGGGCTTTGAATTTTTAAATATAAAGGTTCAAAATCAAGAACTTCAAATTCTGAGTTTTTCTCTAATACACGTAGCAAGGCTATAGCATAATCAACGATACTTGTTCCCTTACAAGTAGTTTTACCAATATTTTTATCATTACCAACTCTTCCGTTTACAACATGCATAATGTTATTTTTGCAAAATTCAATAAGTTTGTATCCTGACTTTTTTTTTCTAGAGAAATTCCTAAATTTAACAGATTGTTTTAAAATTAAAATATTCATCTGAAAATTCTTTTTTTGTTTCAGTATCACACATTATATAATCTGGGCGTCTCTGTGTTCTGGCGTTAAAGTCGCTGCCGAGCACAATATTATTTTCAGTAGATATGTTACTAGGTTCGTCTTGCAACACGTTAAAAGTATCAGTGTTAAAATATGTAGCGCATATACAGATGTTTTTAAAAATTTGTACTTTCGAAGCACGGTTACTGCCGCTCGATTTAACACATGGTTTTCTATTTATATTATTTGTATATACTGTATACCTTATCAGTATCATCAAGTTTGGTTTCTGTTAAACACAAAATATCATACTGATTTTAAAAGTTTAAAAATTCTGGTATATATGCAGTTTAGTTTTCAAGCCACAGACACTTAAAAATACAGTATTTACAGTGTTAACTGTGGTTCGATACTTCAGACAGTTCATCACAGTGTCGCCAGCGTCGTTCTCCGGCTGTCCTAGGCACGTCGCCGAGAAGTAACTGCGGGCTGTGAACCAGCACGCTGAAGCTGTAGTTGCTTTAATTTATCTCTTAGCGTGGAAATAGTAGCGGGGACATAGGAGAATGTTTAGCAAATTTTGTATACAGTTACATATCACAAAATATTGTTGTTCTCTCCTTTTATATAAAAATTATATTTGTTTTGTGATTGAAAAAATATATTTAATGGGAGTTTCATTTCTTTATACAATGAATTTGAAATAAAAATACAAATTACAATGGTATAAATGAAAGATTTTTTGTGCCGTGTTTATTTCAAACTGCTGGTTTACAACACAAAGACCTGTTGTGAGATCTATATCAAAGCGGAAACCCGCTGAGCGCGTTACCTCACAGCCAGTGTTTGTATAAATAACTGATACATTCAGTACAGTCTGTGTAATACACTCATTTCTTAACTGTTCACAGTATTTTCTCTACTCGTTTTATGTAAGTTTATTTATTTATTTTTCTTCCTTTGCTGATTGTAAACAAGTTTTTGCTTTTTTATTTACTTCTTTGTTTTACCTTCGTATATTGCTTATTTTAATAACTCTAAGTTTCAAATTTACTTATTTTAATTTTAATTTTTCTTATTATTTCATGATTTTATAAATCTTTTATTAACTGTTTTATTTCAATCATTTGATTTTATTTGATTCATTAGATTTATCTCTTTCACTTCTGACTTTTCAAACTTTTCAGTATGTTACATCGTTGTGAACGATGCTCACCACAGTAAATGTGTTGTTGTCACTGCCATCACACGAGCAGCGTCAGTTTGAAACACGTCAAACACATCGGCAATCTACTGGTCTGGCGGGACTGGGCGGGAAGTGAATGCTTTATAAGTAAATATTAATTAATTTATAAAAATAAATAAATAAATAAATAAATAAATAAATAAATAAATAATAATAATAATAATAATAATTATGCATTATAAGTAAATATTAATTAATTTATAAAAATAAATTTCGTCCATGCATTATTTATAAAATTTATTTTTAACATCTAACAGCTATAATAACAATAATAATAACAAGAAGAAAAAAAATCTACAACAACAATGACACTGATTACAACAATAACAACAACACCAAAAATAATAATAATAACAATGGTGATCACGATGACGATAATAATAATCATAATAAACAAAAATCTTATTTTTTCTATTTGTTGTTGTTTTGTTTGTTTGTATGCTGCTCTTTTTTTCAGGTTAAAACAGTACTTGCGAGCTAATCGGGAATCTGAATCAAAAGCTGAATTTTTGTTGTTGTTATTGTTTTGTCTGATGTTTAATAAAATGTTCATTGTGTGTTTTGTTTCTGTTGGTTGATTAATTAATATGGTATTTAAACTCTTAAACTCTTAAACCAATTACATATATATGTAAATGTATATATATATTGAAACAAATAATGTTTCAAACACGTCTGAAGACCTAAATTATTATAATTTTCATTTAGCTTTCTTTTTGTATTCAACGTGTCATTTGACTTGCCTGACTACAAATCCACTGTACGTAAAAATAAAAATAAATAAATAAATAAATAAATATTTATAATTCACATAGAGCTAATGTTACCATGTCAGACTAGTTTTTTATGTAGATGATATGACAGTTATAATATTATTTCATATATCAGACTACATCTGTCTACAGCCTCAACAGAAGTACAGTAATAAACGGCGAGGAAAGACAAGCAAGACATAAAGTATCAAGATAAAACACACCTAAATATAGCTTCTCATCTCATCTCCACTCTAACCCACCAAACTCTAGACATTTGAATAAAGTATATAACATCACAATGATGATGACAGTAATAAATAAATAGCTGATAATGTTAATATATATTTATTAATAAAATAATTAAAAAATTAATTATAATAAAGAATAATATCAGCATATAAATAAATGAATATTTTAAATCAAAAATCTTATTTCATTACACTTTAATAATTGGAATAAGCTCCTTTTTTCTAAAATGCTTTTATTATTTTTATTATTATTATTTTAAAATAAAATTACTCTACAACATTATCATTCACTGTGAAGACTGTTAGGATCAGTCCCCCAGAGCGGCCGCGTTATCACCATTCACTGACTCGTTGTTCCGCTTTTAATAGGTGCATGTAAATTATCATGAATGGTAATCGATGACTGATTGTTAAAGCGGGTTTCTTCTCAAATATTATTATCACACAAAACACCTGTGTCTGACACGAATATAACGGTTCGTGTAAAAATGTTCCGAATGAGTTAATAAAATAATTTATTTATTCCTGGGAATGTCAACGGCATATCATTACAATTCCAACAATTACAGCTCCTGTTAATTACTTGATTCATTTTATTACAAGTCTGGAATAATAATAATAACAATAATAATAATAATAATCATATTGCAAGTTAATAAAATGAAAAATACATAAATATACCAAGACCTAATCTTTAAGTGTATATGAATATAATTTACTGTTTCCTTTCTTTTTTTCAACAGTTCAGTTTTAATAAATAAATAAATAAATAAATAAATAAATAGGTTTATTTATTTACATTTAATTTTTAAAAACATTCTTATAGTGATTTATTTATTATCATTATCATCATTGTCATAATTATTATTATTATCATCATCACTACAATCATCGTCATCATTATTTTAATTATCTAATGAAAATAAAATATAATTTTGTTTTTATGATATATTAAAACATATGGTTATGAAGAAATTTAAACATTTACAATTACACCACATACCTAACAACACGCTGGCATTCCCACTGTTTGTATTTATTTTCAGAATCATCTCGCAGTTCAGTATTTTCTATTATTACCAGCGTGAACGATATGTTTTATAAATACTTCGACAGTGTTTTGTTTATCTTCTGTTGGCGAAATACACCTCTAAGAATGTGTACATCAAAGAAGAAACCCGCTGTTGTATGAACTACTAGTCAGCGATGTAGAACGGAGATGGTGTATAAATACGTAGATGTAGTAGTGTGTTTATGACAAGTTGTATCATAGCTGTAACACACGCAGTAATACACTTATATACAGTATCAGGATGATGATGAAGGCAGTTTTTGTATTTATACTAGTTGTTCTGTGTAAGTTTTCATTATTATTATTATTTTTTTTTTAAATTAATTAATTAATTTGTTTATTTATTCGTTCGTTCATTAATTCATTCATTCATTTATATGCATTTTCTTAATTTCTTTATTATTTTTATTTATTTCAAACTTTTTTAGTTCATTTATTCGTTCATTATCGTAAGAAATATATAATAATAAATATTGTGGTCATTGATTATTATTATTATTATTATTATTATTATTATTATTATTATTTTTATTATTATTTTTTGGTCTAAAAATTAATAATTAAAAAACAACTATAAAAACAATAAATCTAATAAATCTAAAATCGAATAAATCTAAAATGATAAATATAAAAAAATTGTTTAAATACATTATCTATGTTTACAAAAGTACGTACTCCCACTCGTGTCAAATTGTGTTGGATGATATTTAAATACAGCTGAAATAGCGGGGTTTTTAAAACTGATTCAGTCCTTTGTTTCTTCATTCGTTAATCAGTTGAACAAATAACGACAATAACACACTCACACTCACACTCAACACACACACACACACACACACACACACACACACACACACACACACACACACACACACATCGTTGTAGTATTAGTTTATTTACTTTAAGTATACAAGTATATACAATATTAAATATTGTTTTACGTTTTTTTTCATTTCAGTGTGTCTGGTGGCCGTCAACAACGCCCACTGCGGCAGCAAATGTTGTTGTCACTGTCACCATAGCAGCAGCACGTGCGTGAAACACAAAAGTTCCAGTAGCAACTTGGGAGGGGGGTTCGGACTAGGACTGGCGGGACTTGGTGGGAAATAACAGGTGGGTAACTGATTCTCATCTCTGCTACATGCATTACAAAAAGCAAGTAAACATTATGGGAAAGAGTGAAGTGTTTAAAAAGTTTTCCTGTAAGTAAAGATTATAGAAATGATAGGTTGCTGATATTGAAAAAATATTAACATTAAGAATACTAAGTTCAAGAGCTGAAATAATAATAATAATAATGATAATGATAATAATAATAAAAATAATAATAATAATAATAATAATAATAAACTTCCATTTTCGCTATTGAAAATAAACAAATATAATAAAATAAAAAAGAATGGAATTCATAAATACAAATGACTTTATTTTATTTTACTTTATTTTACGTATCATGTATTTCTGTTATATCTGTCATATTGTATTTTTCAGACCATCAAACAACTTGTGAAACTTTCACAAAGTCTACGTTGAACTTATCGCTCTGTTATGTTATTGGGATAATAAAGGGTTGTCTATTTTTTGTTGTTGTTATTTTTATAAGTCTCTATTATCTATAAAATTATCAAAACCTTTTTCTACACTGTCTTATTCTAGAAAATGTCTTCACAATTAAAATCGAGTTTTATTTGAAGTTCTAAGGATCATATCAAAGCAATGATTTTCTGTCTATATTACTGACACGGAAAATTCTTATATCTCAGGTTGTGATCAGAACAGTCATTTTGATTTAAGCACTGTACATTATCATATCTTTTTTCTTAATATTTATTCATTATTAAACAGTATGACAGCATAACAAATATTTTACTTTCTAACACAAGCACATTTCACTCTAAACAAATCTTTATCTACAAATAAGGAGATCTCACGAAACCGACATATCAACTATTTAAAATAAAATATTTAAACAATAAAGTATCCCTTTAATTTCCATACTTTAGAAAGTAAATATTTTGTAAGACTAATGACTGGATGGATGACTGAATGAAGAAATGAATGAATGAAAGAAAAAGAATAAAAAAAGAAATTTCTTATTTAAAATTAAACAGAAGTACTATTCAACTCCTTTTTTTGTTTCCTCTGTGGATCCATGCAGCTAGGATCTTAGTCAAGTTTTCTGGAAGTTTAGACATTAAAATAATGAAAATAATAATAAATCATATATATATATATACTGTCATTAAAAATTCAATAACAACATTATTTTCTATAAAAAAAAAACCATTTCTTCTTTTATTTTTATGTGCTAGAAATTACAGGTAACTAAGTATATAAAAATAGATAGACACACAGACAGTGACAGACATATAGATAAATAAATAAATAAATAAATAAATAAATATATATATATATATATATATAGCTAGCTAGATAGATAGATAGATCGACTTTGATATAACAGTTACTTTGAGATAAGCTTTATATTTGATGTTAACTTTATATTTTGATGTAAACATTATTATTTGATGTAAACTGTATATCTCGAATACAAACGTCTAAATTGCAATATCTGTTCAAAAAATATATTGCGCCAGAAACGCTGTTTAAAAAGTCATGACTTTGTATAGTGTTTAAAAGCGTGATCATTTGACTAACAATTCTTAATTTCATTTAACCATTACGTGAAAGTGACACCAAACGAAAGAAATGGCATGGTTGCAAACTCTTTACCTTCAAAATTATCAGCTCTTTGGAAGGGAGAAAACTGATTGCTGTAGATTCCACAACAATGAGTTCTCGCCCTTCCAAACAGCAGATAATATTCTAAGTAAATAGTTTACAAACATGACAATTCTTAACTGTTTTTTTAAATTATTATTATTATTTTTTTTTTTTTAAGCTAGCTCATGAAAAAAAAAAAGAAGAAGAATTATCATTATCATTATTATTATTATTATTATTATTATTATTATTATTATTATTATTATT
>CM022673.1:22136912-22144412 GCA_012295275.1 Chrysomallon squamiferum | reverse complement strand
AATAAATCATACTCAGAAACATAATAATAATAATATTAAGAAAAAGAAGATATAGATTTATTTTTGCAACTTTTTGGAATGACTAAAAATTAATAAAACAAAATGAAATGAAATATAAATGATAAATTATAAAAAAAAATTCAAAGTAAAGAAACTAAAAATGTAATTTTCAAGTATTTCACAAACATACTACTTAACTTAGTTCTTAACTTAGTGGATAAATAAACACTATAATGTTTACCTGTTATATCGTGTGCTATTAAGAATACATTAATATTAATATATGTTAAATACTGATATTTTATATTTTACTGAAGTGCCTCAGTTTTAATAATTTCTGCTAACCGAACCTCGGATAAAAAAAAGTATAATAATAAAATATCCACGTGTTAAGAGAAGGGTACAAAATACATAATCTGTGTTGCGTGTGTGTGTGTGAGAGCGAAAGAGAGAAAGAATCAACCTTACAAGAACAAAATAAATAAATAAATAAATAAATAAATAAATAAATAAATTGATTAATCTAATTAAATAAAAGAAAATAAATACAAACTTGATTTAAACAGAGTCAGTTTCGAGCCCTGTTACGAGCAAATGTGGCAGTAATGTTAGAAACACGTATTTCGAATTAATGGCTGTTACATTTATTCTGAACAAAATACAAAATAAATCTTATACTGACATCGTATTGACATTCTCAGAACTTTTATTTTTATTCTTTTCAAGTTCTGATCGTGTATACACTGAGAATTTGTCAACACATTGTCAAAACTGAAAAACTAGGGTTGATTCATGAATTATGTATAACGAACGCAATTCCACACGTTCGATAGAATGGGTTGTGAAGAAGATAACTTAAAGCTTTAACAGAAATAAGTGTATCATAAAGATCTGTTTTTAAAACTACTAGAAACGCTCTCCCTGAATAGAGTTAAGAACCTCCCTGATTTTCGTAAAAGAGAAAAGACGAGGAACATAATATATCTATTTCAAAATGGAATCGCATGAAAGCGGTTACGTGAGTACCAAGAGAGCTATTTTATGTGGCATAGTAGTAGCGGTTATGGTTGCTGTTGTGGTAGGTGTTGCTGTTGGTGTGCCGCTTTCCAATAAGGAAACTGACAGTCAGCCTGTTTTTGCCAGAGATGGCGCGACGATTTCTCCAGGTACAAATCTCTACAAGGCGATTCAGATCTTGAGAAAGTATCCACTTGTAGATGGGTAAGATGATCTTTTTCTTTATAAACTGTTTTATATTTGTATAACTGTTTAAATCTCAGAAATAAACAGTTAATAATAAAGAAGTAATTATAGAAATCTTTAAACAAATTTAATAAACGCTTTATATCTTTTATAAATCTGGAGAAAAGTTCAAGTAGAAGAATTTTCAATGTTGAAGCTTGAAACACTTCTGTGATATCATAAACAAAGTCTTCTTCGATATTTCAGATTAACACAAATGTTAATAAATATGAATTATCAAAAAAAAAAAAAAAAAAAAAAAAAAAAAGAAAAAAGGATTGCTACCCTGTGCAGCAATCAGCTATTGATCTTTAAACTAGTTTTATCAATATGATTAAATTATAAGCGATAAAAAAAAGTCTAGAGCAGGCCAGTTTGCAATTAAATGTATATAAAAATTATCATCTTGTTGTACTTTTTAATATTAATCATAACTGATTCAGACACAATGACTTAGCCGAACAAATCCGCATTCACGTACAGAACAAAGTAAACGAACTGAATCTGAATATGGATCTGCGTGAGAAATGGGAAGTAAGTCACACAGACATTCCTCGTCTGCAAACCGGAGCACTTGGAGCACAGGTACATAGTCGTGTTATTTCTTTACTTATATATATAAATATTTATTTATTTACTAATTTATTTACGCATTACTTTTGTTAAGGAGACTGTAGATGGATGGATGGACAAATGGGTGAATGAATAATATGATATTTGATTGGCCGGAGAGAGAATACTTTTTCATCACTTCAAACTGCTACACACTGTTTTGTAGGTATGACAGTAAAAACAACAGAAATTAGATAGGTTTTATTCTTATTCGTATAACTGGAAAGAGTTAAAAAAAAAAAAAAAAAAAATTAAAATAAAATAAATAAATAAAAATAGACCTTTAAAATGGTGTGAAGATATTTACGATTGATCTATTATTGCAAAGCTTACAATTGTTTTTTATTAGAATTTTATTATTATTATTATTATTTAATTAAAAACTCCGAATACTTTTTAAATTATATATATATATATATATATATATATATATATATTTGTTATACAAACATATAGGGAAACTTAACCATTTTCTGGTAGACTGGCAGTTAAAGTAATCATAACTTTCTAAGAATAAAAACAATGTAACAGAATGAAAATAATCGAAAAATAGATTGAGGTAACATTAAAAGAAAGTGTCAAAATGTAGGAAAATGCGGGATCACTTATTCACAGCCCAGAGTAAACATTTAATGCTCTCAAGTTGAATTAAAATAAATATCCAATTAAATGACAATATTTCAATCAAGTTAGAAAACAGTTCGCGATCGTTGATTTTAATGATAATATTATGTCACTAAAATGGTTTTATTCTGGACGAAAAATAAAACTTGGAGGACTTGGTAGGTCCTAATTAACATGGACCAACAGGAACGATAACTCGTAAAGGCACAAAAACCTCCAGAAATTTCGCCGATTTAATGGGTACAAACAACACCTAATGTTCTTTTGTGCTGTGTTCTGCGTGAACGTTGACAACTATATATTAAACTTTTACCGAATTATAATTTCAGTTTATTATGCATGCACTTGAAGAAAAATAATCCAGTTTGAAAGTTTGATTAAGTTAAAAAGGTAATTACGAAAGGCTCGCGACCTCATGGTTTGGAAATATGAAGAACCATCCTTATCTTTATCAGTGTAAATCATAAAATGTTCAGCAAACAGACGTGAAATAACTGAATTTGGAAGTTTCAAAATTTCCATGACCTCACGGAAACTTCCGATCGAAATCGAAGATGGCAGCGTCGAACGCCCAATAGTGTTTACACACTTTTAAATACGTATGCCTTCATAATGCAATCAATTCTACATGGATTATTAATAGTAATTTGGGGAAATACGTCTTTTAATCAATGCCTCGTATACATAGATGTCTATAATTGTATAGAAATTGCTGCAAAGGTCGAAATCTTTTTTCTTTCTTTTTTTTTTTTTTTTGGTAACTTTGACGTCATACCATCTCGTACACGTTTCGTACTATATATTTTTTCCAGATATTATTACGACGTCGGCAGCCAAAAAATAAAAAAATAATAATAAAATAAAATAAAATAACTAATTTTCACAGACACTAGCGCGTGAATATGAAGATGACTTTTCTCATTAGGTACCATAATGTTCACACGTTACTCTGCTAAAACTCCATAGCGGACAATTCTGAGTATGTAGTTGTAAACCGATACTTGAAACCATTATAATTCTTTTTTTTAAAATAATGTTTATATCCATTTTCAATGCATTAAAGGTGGTATTACATGTAAAAAGCAAACTGATGACGTGTTATTTGAATGATTGCCTTGATACATTCATGACAATGCTTGATGCATTTTACCAAATCATAAAAATAAAAATAAAAATTTAATGTCCGTCAACCGGCCGTATAAAAAAATTAGTTACAAATTAAATTTTTACTTTTTTTCGTTAAAACAAAAAAACATTCAACTTGTAAAACATGTACTATTATGTATGCAAACAATAAGTTTCCTATTTTTAGTTTTTAAAAAATCATTGTCCATGCTATCCTAATGGCGGAAAGTTTGGTTTTCTACCTATTGTTAACATCTTTATAATTGATCGACTAGTTTTTGAACTGCCTCTTTTCAACACTGTTTTTCTCTATAAAATCCTCTCGTTAATGTTCGCAAAGTGTGAACTCCGACATAAAAGTGTTAGCGGCATGCGTTTCTAAAACTTCGGCCAGTTATTTACAATGCAAAGATGGTCAAAGCAGAAAAAATCGACCACTGCTAGAGTGACGTCACGGCCTCATTCCGACATACCACTGTTTTTAGGATTTTATTTTATTTTGTTGTTGTTGTTTTCAGTTTTGGGCTGTCTATGTAAGCTGTACATCACAGTACAAGGACGCAGTGCGCATGTCACTTGACCAGACTGACACAGTGAAAAAATTTATAAACAAATATCCTGAAACATTTCAACTTGTTACAACAGCAGACGGTGCGTATAATAATAATAATAATAATAATAATAATAATAATAATAATAATAATAATAAATAAATAAATAAATAAATAAATAACGACAAAACAGCTAAAACAACAGCAATAACAAGAACAACAATAATAACAATAACACCATCATAATCTTCATCTGCATCAACTTCAAATATACACTTATCTTAATAACTAAAAGTATGGTCTGGCTGAATTATTTATAAAACGTACTGATATATTTCTGTGTTATTTTTAATAACCTTTTTGTCAGAAACAAGTTAAGGGAAGTCTATAATGAGTTCAGTCTCAAAGCTTTATGATCAAAACAAAAAATGTAGCTGTTTTTTTTTTTTTTTTTTTTTTTTTTTAAATTTTGAATTATGAAGCTTAACATTAAATAACTTTTACATAAATAAAATTATTTCCAATTTAGCCTCTAAGCTGAGAGAAACTTCTGAGGCTATGTTTAACAAGTGTTAAAATATACTGTGTGTAGTAACTGAACTGAATTCACAGAGTTCTCTTCTAACTGAAACCCAAAGTAATCGCTTTCGTAGCTTGGCTTATAGTTAGAAATGACCCTTTAGCTGTAAATACACAAAATGTAATATATTATCTTCGGTGTTGTTTAGGTATACTGGAAGCTCATAACAATGGAAAAATTGCAAGTCTACTCGGTCTAGAGGGAGGTCACTCTATTGACAGTAGTCTAGGAAACCTAAGGATGTTTTACGATCTTGGAATTAGATACATGACGTTAACACACAGTTGTAATACACCCTGGTAAATGAATTACAAATATATATATTAACCTCTACAAGACATACTGAACATAATTACATATAAAACAATATTTTTCACAAGAAGGGTTAATATATAAACTATTCATTGGTAACTTACCTCTACAGACTGTACGCGTGTGTTGTTATCATAAATATTGATCATCCATCTTGACAAATATTCAGCGACAAATGCAAATGTAGTGCCTAAGACAAAAGAAGAAATATCATACAAAATATCTAGATGTATTAACAGACACTACATGCCGAATGTCAGTATCAAAACTACGTTTAAAATGATATTTGTAGGGCTGACAACTGGAAGGTGGACATTGATAACACGCCAGAATTTGATGGTTTGTCACCCTTTGGCGAGGTAAGCAAAGTTTATACCTTTCTTTGTACCAGATACAGACAAATCTCATAAAGTTGTAGCATGTGGCTAATCTCGCTGATTTGTTTTATCATTTGAATGTTGTCCCTTTGTGATTTAATAAGGTGGGCTGTTAAATAATAACACTCGTTCAGTATTATAAAAATAGAATCATATATTCGTGAACTCTTCAGCCAAAAAAAAAAAAAATTTATACTTTTATAAATAAAAAATAATATATATATATATATTTGCTAACACATTAAACCAATTCCGACTTTTTCAAGGACGTCATCTAGTTTGTTAAAATGTTTCTGAAACAGTCTAATCCAGGATATTATTTTTTTAATTTTTTATTATTTATTTATTTATATTCTTTTTTTTTTTTTTTTTTTTTTTTTTTTTGTGCATAGTTTTCTAATAAAACACTATCATTAATCTCAACATCTTACTATGCGTTGTTGTAGAAGGTGATCAAAGAAATGAACCGACTGGGGATGTTGGTAGATCTGTCACACACGTCTAAAGCCACCATGATGGACGCCATCATCCTCTCCGCGGCTCCCGTTATCTTTAGTCACAGCTCCGCTTTCTCCATCTGCAACCACTACCGCAACGTCCAGGACGATGTTCTTCAGATGACGGTATATTAAAATTTTCCAATCTGTAGTGAATTTATTAAATTTTTATCTGCATTAAATGATCCTCTGGGGTTCATTTCCTCTTAATACATTTATTTGTTGTTATTACTGTAGATTTAATAAAATATTTAAAAAAATTAAAAATCAAAGATATACAAGAGATGTTATTTTTCATAATACAGGATAGGTTTATTAGTCCTTTCGCCTTTTAATTAGTAACAGTAACAATGTGTTGGCGTTCACTGTTTGACTTTCTTTGAGCAGAAAGGTAACTTGTTACACTGGATCTGAGACCTGGGTGTGTTTTATCTGCCTCCGTGTGCCAGTAGTCTGATTCGAGTGTTATGCTGTTTCACGATTTAGTCTATAAATTTCAGAAAACTAACAAAGGCGTGGTGATGGTCAATTTCTACAGTAATTTCGTCAACTGCTTTCCCCGCAATCAGAGTGTCACCAAACTGGAACAAGTCGCAGGTTTGTATTATTTTTGTTGTTGTTGTTGTCGTTATTTTTGTTGAATTGGTATTATTAGTTATTGTTCTGTTGTTACAGTTACAGTTACTGTTGTTGTTGTTTTGTTTTATAGTTACTATTACTATTGCTGTTATTGTTGTTGTTCTTGTTCATCTTTTTCCCCCATCATCATCTTCTTATTAATATTATTACTGTTGTTAATATTGTTTTGTGGAGAGTTAAATAAATAAGTAATATTAAAAAAAAAAAAAAAAAAAAAAAAAAAATAACAAATAACAAATAACGAACAAACAAACAAGCAAGCAAATATATAAATAAAGAAAGAAATAAAGAAATAAATAATAAAAAGAAACAAACAGATAAAACAGTGGTATTTTCACGGTATATTTGACTTGTCTCAGATCACATTGAGTACATCAGGAATCTGATAGGAGTTGACTATGTCGGTATTGGAGCAGACTACGATGGGATGACGAAGTACGTAAAGACTTCTCGCTTTTTATTATACAGAAAATTACTAAATTAACACGTGTAAACAGCAAATATATTAAAAAATAACCACTGAAGAAAAATAAATATTATGTATACCAAGAATAAGTTTTAAAGGACAAAATATTTTTTCGTTCCAATCATTTATTCACAGTGCTATTTAATTGTACTGACCTACTTTAGCTAATCATAAAATAACAAGCTCTTTTGCAGTAACTTTTCCCATTTTATTGAGACGCAATGAAAAATAAAATATATTAACATATATATATGTGTATAGAGAGAGAGAGAGAGAGAGAGAGAGAGAGAGAGAGAGAGAGAGAGAGAGAGAGAGAGAGAGAGAGAGAGAGAGAGAGAGAGAGAGATGCAACAGACAGCCACAGAATTTGCCAGATTTGCAATATTTAATCTGTTAGTTCTGTTATTAGGTTATATTTTACTCTGCAAAAGAACAAAAAGGCAAAATAAAAATTAAAACAAAGAAATAACTCAAA
>CM022673.1:21939412-22131912 GCA_012295275.1 Chrysomallon squamiferum | reverse complement strand
TCCTTTATCTTAGTGATTTATTATTTGTTCATTCGTTCATCTGCTCATTCATACAGTTGTTCATTTTTATCTCCATCGTTTGTTCTCAGTCAGATCTTTGCCATAAACGAGAGTGTTGCCGAGTGAAACGTTTTAGATGATCAGTCATAAACGTTACACACGCCTTTTCTATCCGGTTGGCTGCACTTGAACGCTTCCGGCTTGTGATGGATTTTACAAGTTGAGAAAAAGAACGCAGGTGTAGCTTCATAGACCCCCTGAGTTGTTTACCTTACAGTGCCAGCAGTGCAGCAGTAAGTGTGGAATTTAATTTTTATTAAAGACGCATTATCGGTAATATTTTCAAGGTATAAGAATCAAGAATTGTTTTCCCTTCGATGCGAATATCTTTTATATATTCTGATTTACTTAATGGCTTTTTGAGAATTAAATAGTGAATTCACAATGTTAATAGCATTTTTGGAAGCTTTTGAATAGCATTTTTATAACTATTTTTCAGTGGGTGACAGATATTTTTATATTACATAAATTTTAATGTTTGCTAGCGATTTTCGTTTAATATATATTTTTTTTTAGAGAGCGAGAGAGATACTTCTTCTTTCTTATTTTTTCCTTGAATAAACAATGTTGTCGAATTTTTTTTATTACTATTATAACTAGATATTTTTATTCCTGTTTTGCTCAGAATTACTTTTTAATGCAACCATCCATCTCTTTCCGGATTGCCGTTTTATATATTCACAAAACATGAAGAAATATTTTTTGCAATATCATATTTTTTAACCAGTGAATGTGTTTGTGTGTGTGTGTGTGTGTGTGTGTGTGTGTGTGTGTGTGTGTGTGTTTACACTAGATAATTTTCTTTTAATAAACAGTTTAGTTTAATTCTTACGAAAACAGTTATTGTTTCGTTTATCTTCCCAAATTCCATTTAACAAATAAAAATATAATATAATATAATATAATATAATATAATATAATATAATATAATATAATATAACATAATATAATGCAATAAAATACAATATAATGCAATAAAATAATAATATAATAATAATAATAAATAAATAAATAAATAAGTAAAAGTGTTCAGTTATCTTAAATATATTTCAAAGGTTTGAATGTTTTTCACCTTCTCCACAATTTATAAAAAAGTCATTTATGTTTATTTATTTATTTTAATATATAATTATTTACTCGATAATTAGTTTATTTTTATTTATTTGCTAATTCAGAATTAATTTAATAGTTAACAGATGATTAAATACTGTAAAGAACTTTTTGAACAAATATTTTATGTTTTACATATTTTCATCATCTAAATATTTTATAAATATATATATATAATTTATTTTAGTAAATTTTAAATGTTTCTAATATCTTGATTTGGTTTTTGACTGTTTAAATCACTACACGTTAGTTGATAATACTACTGAAAAGAAAACAGTGAGTTATGTGAATATATATATTGTTAACCCTAGCCCAGATAAAATACAGTACGTTTTAAATACTTCGTTATCTACTTTTACTGGTCTGTTTCGAGTAACAATGGTGGGAGTGGCATGACAAAGGAGTGATATAAATACCGCATTAAAGGAGTGACAAAGTATAATTAAAATCTTATTTAAAACAAAAACAAATTATTAAGATTTTATTTTAAAAAATAGAACCACTGAATTGTTAATTAATTTGTTTACAGTTCTTATTCTCCATCACTGAAATTATCTTCCACCTCATTGTCGATATAGGAAACCTAAAGTAAATGATTATTATGAATTTTTTAAAGTTTATAATACATTAGATACTTTGTTAGCGTTTTACTGTTGATTTAAGATCATATAGGAGGTGCATTTCTAAACTATATATGTATAATTTTATTCATGCAGGCATGAATATCTGTACGTATGTACGTGTATATATATGTTGTATATTTATGTATGTAATAGTTTGTTTAAGTGCTTATTTGTATAGACGTATTAATAAATGCGTATGTGTTGTTTTTGTATAATAAACTGGAATGTTTATGATATATGTGTTTGTTTACAGTCTCCTAAACAGGGATGTGTCTGTCTATCTGTGTAAAAAATATATACATTTTACGACATCTCATTCGTGTTACAGTCTTGCACATAAAAATGAGTCTTAGTGTAAAAAAAACAACATAGGAACAAAAGTATAGTAAACTGTGAATGTCCAAACTGGATTATCTGGTAGAAATGTGATATGTTCGATGAATCATATATCACCACGGAGTGTTAGAATAAAGTTTTTGAAACTTTTTAAACAGCGTTTAGCATTTACAGCAGCATCTTCGTCCATTACTAGTCTGTAACAAGTTCAAACGAAGAAGATTTTCCACCGTAATTGTTGTATTTTTGTCGTTGTTTTTGTTGTGAAGTGAGTTATAGAATTTATAATTAGTTTACCTTGCCTAATGAAGAATTCATGTTACAGAAATTAATGTGTTAAAGAATCGAAAATATCGGCGGAAATTACTCCATCATTTTAGCAACACTCAGGCTTTAAGTGGCGGCTTGGCGCGGTTTTTCTTTCTCAGTTTTCGTTTCTCCTCTCTGGCTAGTGAGGAGATGGTGTGAGTGTAGTACAGAAGGAAGTTATTTACCATCACAGGGACGGTGAAGCCAATCATTATTAGGCCCGCTATGGCCGTAAAGGATCCGATAAAGTATCCCCATTTAGTTACTGGATACATATCTCCATATCCCACTGTAGTCATGGTGATAAGAGCCCACCAGAAGCACTGTGGAATGCTGCTGAAAATCTGACTGTTCTCTGCGAAATAGATAAGAGAAGCGAAAACTATTGTGCCCACAAACAGAAACAACATCATGAGAAGCAGTTCCTTGATGCTCGCTTTCAGAGTGTAGAAAAGAATCCAAAGTCCAGTCACGTGATTCATCAGACGGAAGAATCTCAGAATGCGTAGAACTTTCAACATCTTTACGACGTTGTTGATATTCTGTGCATAGTAGCTATGCAGATACAGACGGTAGACAATTTCTATGAAGTCAGGAATCAAAGCAATCGTGTCCTGGATGGTCTGTGGTATTTTCCAGAATTTCACTTTGTCTGGCGAGAAGGCGAAGCGACAGATTAACTCAGCCAAGAAGTAGAAAAGACAAACTACGTCAATAGTGAAGAGAGCTGGATGAGTCTGCATGGCTGATTCTTCTTTGTCTGTGTTGTTTAGTTGCTCTGTAAGGTTCTCGTTATTAGACGTACCTTTGGGAATTTGGAATGATTCGTGAGTCTCTGCGCAAAACGAGAAGATGGACGCACAGACAAAGAGAAAAGATATAAATCCGTACATCTGAAACAAATATCAATACACATTAAAAACCAGATTCAAATATATTCTAATTTTTGGTTTTTAAAATTACATATATTTGAATCTCAGTTTTGAGTTTCTCCAATGCCATTAATGTAGTAATTTTGAATCTATAAAATTTTATAATTATTTAATGAACTTTTCAAACTTACCATCTGAATGTCGGGTATATATATCTGGAGTAAACGGAATATTAGAATTACTTTAAAGTACATTTTATCGTTTTTCCTGTTGGGAAAAAAAAAAAAAAAAAAAACAACACCTTACGCCTAATAAAATCTGCAACACGAATGAAAAAATAATATAAGCAACGCTAGCCTGCACTTTATATTATCATATATAACTGTCAATCTGATTATCACCAGAAACAGAGTAGCTTAGTTGTATTATTTTCATCATTATTTGGTTTCAGGAATCTAATATTATTTACCTTAGCTGCCTTGGATGAATTAGGATTGTTGAACATTCTCCACACTTTCTGCTGAAAAGTCGATCTCGTGTTTTCTCTGTTAGTGCTGACTTGATTAGTGTCACAAACAAATGTATTTCGTTTCTTCTCCAGTTCTCTAAGCGCCTCTAGTGTTGAGTTCCATGAGATGTAGTTATTCCAGCAGCAGGCTTCGATTTCGTCTTCCTCTATGCCCCAGAATTCCAGTTCATGCTTCACAGCCGCACCACAAGCCCACGACGGTAAATGAAGTTCTCCAGTTCTGAGGTAATTCATGATGGCTTTAAAAACGTCAGGATCCCTGTCAAAGAAATAATCCTGAGAATTTTCTCTGTAATGTTTCTGCAGGAACTCCTCGTTAGCAAGGGGACTGTTGGGCAAGCGATGTAAAGTATTCCGGTAGGTTTCGAATCTCATCCCACCAATGTTGAAGCAGACAATTTCTTTAGAAATGGAAAGATTTAAAATGACTTTTCTTTGTTTTTCGTCGTACTGAGCTCCTGGTAAAATAGCACTCAGGATGTTTTGCTTTCCCAAACCGCGATCCTCTTTTACTTGAGACATCTTTAAAATAAAATTTTGTTTCCTACAGCATAATTCGTTTCACCCCTTTTTTATTTTGTTTGTGGATGTTGCCTCAAACTGTCGGTCGTTTTATATGATGACAGATTTTTAAAACTCAAGCATGCATCCTCGCACAAACTGGTAATGCAGGGTAGACCGGTGATAAAAATATACATATATATACTGTGTTGTAATGTGGCGTACTAAAAATATGTGTCGTCTAGGAAATACAATGAACAGCAGACTGGCAATTTTCATCTTTTATACGCAGTACATACAATGTTACATCCGCTGGTGAATAGAGCTGTAGCTGGTTCACTTTCAGGTAAGAAAATGGACTCGACCTCCAGGTTAAAGATGTTGATGTTATTGTCATATAACATATGCAGCTAACCGTAAATTTTTTCTAAGTACATTATTTTCTCTTGAAGCAAGAAGTAAAAAAGATATGTTTTTTTGTTTGTTTGTTTTTGTTTGGGTTTTTTCATCCGGAGAGAAAGAAAGACTGTAGTTGTACCGCGGCTCAGTGAAGGGTTAGACCAGACTTGGTTTACTCTCCTCTTCTTAACATAATTATTGCTATTTTTCTTTTCTTGTGCTATTTCGAGGATTTTGTTTGTTTGTTTCTTAAGCAATTATACGATTTCTGAGACTAAACCTTCGGTTATCTTGTTTTTTTTCTGTAAATTTTCCCTTTCCTCTCTCTCTGTCTCTTCGGTATATCTCTAACTGATATGCATGCACATATAGGCAAAGAGAGAGAGAGAGAGAGAGAGAGAGAGAGAGAGAGAGAGAGAGAGAGAGAGAGAGAGAGAGAGAGAGAGAGAGAGAGAGAGAGAGAGAGAGAGAGAGAGAGATTTAAGCTTGCAGCATAATTATATATATATTTATTTATTTTCGTCACATTGACATAATTTATTTTAATACCCATAGTAACAATAAATAAAGAGGTAACTTGTAACTCTCACTGTTAGATTCCTTCTTTTTGTTTTTAGATAATGCATTTCGAAATTTCAGTATTAAATGAACTGAATTTGAACAAAATGTATTGCTTATTTTTTTTATTTTTTTATTTATATATTTTAATTTCAGTTTTTTCTAAATTGTTTTATTATATATATTTCATATATATAATTTATGCATTTCAGTGCGTTAGCAGAGAGAGAAAGAGAGAGAGAGAGAGAGAGAGCTGTGGATACTGGGTCAGTATAACGTATGTGTGTGTATGTGTTGGTCTATGTATGTGTACGAGTAATTAAATATGTGTATATGTATCTATGCATATGTTTGTGTATGTGAGTATGTGTATATTTATATGTTAGCATGTGTATATGTTAGCGTTTGTGTTTGTGTATGTGAGAGTATATATATATATATATATACCTGTGTATGTATATTTACATGTGTTTATACCTAGGTAGATAGGAAGGTAGGTAGATAGGTATGTGAACTCTGTCATTATCTTAATGCTGGATTCGTTTTTTACTAATGATATAAAAACATTATATTCTGTTATTAAACACGAAACAAAATATTTTCTTGCTTCACTTAATGAGAAAAATCATCATAAACTTATTCTACTATTACACAATAAAGAAAGAAAGAAGAAAGACAGAAAAAGAAAGAAATAACATAATTTTAGAATACGTATGTATAAAAATACTTTCTTAGCCTAAGACTGAATTTCCTTTGATCGAGTCACGTGTGAAGATGGTTGGTGTCTCTGCTGTTTCAAGGCCAGGGACACCGGAGTTGATCTCTTTATTTGTGTTCTCTTTTGTCCTTTGATTGTTGAAAGCTTAGACATCACCAAAGTAAGCGTAGCTGAATCTCTAACATGGCTGTTGAATTACCAGCCTCGATGTTGTTTAATTCATGAGTAACTTGTATCGCTGAAACACGCAGTAAATCACCACAGATATTTGTTAGTGAAACTGTGTAAGGATAATGCTGCTTTTGTAGGTTTACAATATCAGTATATTTGTTCACTAATATTTCATAATTAATATCAACTCTTGGTACATATTCAACATATGCTGTTGTTTTTGTTTTGTTTGCATGTTTATTTGTTTCGTTTTTATAATGAGAAAAGAAATCGCTCCAATTATTTTGCATGTACATCACACAGAAAAACTCATACCATGTTCGGGCTAACATACTAGATAATACTACTACTACTACTATAATAATAATAATTTGTCGTAGTCGTAGTAGTAGTAGTAGTAGTATATTTATAATGTAAAAAAAAATGAAAAGTAGTAATAATACAAATATTACATTTAGAATTAGAAAAACGCTCGATACAGTGAGTTAACAGTGTAACTGTAATTAGGCTAACTGAACTGGAAAGTGCTGGTTAGAACCTGTCAGGTCAGTGCACTAGGATATTTACGAGGTTAATGTAAACGAGACAATGTCAAAGCTCGTACCTGAACTCAGTCTGCGTCTCAACATTGTGCCTTACAGCAAACTCATTTTCACCACAGCAAGCTTAGGCGAGCGTTCTAATGTAACTAGGTTATACAGCTTGAATGAAACCACATCTCAATAAGCACAATTTTCTTATCTATATTTTTGTATATTCTTTTCACTTAACTTGTTGATTCTGGACTAATGATAACAAACACAATTAAAAGATATCTCAAGTTTGTTAATTCAGAGAATTGTAATATTAGTACAAAAATACATTTTATTTTTAGAGTTCGTAAAATTATCTTTTTGATTATTAATAATCATTATTTAAATATAACAAAGCATTCAAAACATATCGAAATGTTTCGGGGAATATTATTAAAAAAAACGAAAGAAGATCTCTAAACCTCTGTCAACTATTTAATTATTCGCAAGGACGTTGTTAATCGTGGTTTGAATACAAATTAAGTTTTTTCCGTACCTTTCCGGCCATCAAAGAAGTTCTTTCGTTCATAATTAAATAAAATTAATTTTCTTACGACAGAAACACACTTAGAAAGGTTTGATTTATGTGTAAATAATTATCGCCTTGCACAACAGTGTTTCAGTTTAAATTTCTCTCACATGTACATTTCTTTCATTTCACGTGTTACATCCGGTGATTTGACTAATCTCAATGTCATACAAGTTTTTCAGTCATAAAAAGCAGGTTAATGTATGCACTTTTATTATTATTATTATTATAGCACCACTTCTGGCTTTTTCATTATTTTTCGACCATGATAAAATTTTCATGAGTATCAACCAAAATAATAATCCATGGAGCAAGTAAAAACAACACTGAAATAGAATCATCGCCGTCGTTTAGAATTTTGGACACATAACGGAAAGGTCGCGAGTTCGAGACACTGGAGTTGCAACTCTGTCACGCAGCAGTTGCGATTAGTGCACTGCGCCAATACGCTGTATGCTCCCCAGGGAGCTGAGGTGTGTCCTGGGTAAGAAAACATCTCTCAGTCAGGGGAAATAACTGTCAAAGCGCACTTGAACAGTTCTGGAAATTGCGCTATATTAACAAATAATACAAATTAATTAATTATATTGTTCATACTATGTCAGTGTTGCCAGTGGTAATTGTTCTATAGTGTCTGTTGTCGCTTTTCCGTTGACTGTTTTTATTTCTAACGCTTTCTGTTTTTCTAGATTTTCTCTTTCTTTTATTATTCTCTCCTTTTCTTCAGCGAACTCTAAATGATGATAATACACGGCGAAATTGTTTACCAGAGCCGGAATAGTAAAACCAAGCATAAGAACCCCAAAAACAGCCGTACACGAACCAACCAGGTACCCGAGAGGCTTAGTCGGGTACATATCTCCGTACCCAACGGTGGTCATGGTAATAACAGCCCACCAGAACGAATGCGGGATGCTTGTGAATGTCTCTTTATCGTCAACGTAGTACATAAGAGATGCACAAAGCAGCATACCCACCAAGAGAAAAACGAGCATCATGAACAGTTCTTTGCGACTAGCCTTCAGAGTGTAGAAGAGAACCCACAAGCCAGAAATGTGACGGATGAGGCGGAATATCCTAAAAGCTCGCATCAGTCTGAGGAGAGGCATGAAGTTCACAAAAGTTCCTGCCTCCATTGACGAAGGGTCTATGGTTTTGGCTATGAGTTCCACATAATCTGGGAGTATAGCGAGCATGTCCACCACCGAGAGAGGGGATCTGAGGAACTTCAAGAGGTGTGGAGCACAGAGCATTCTGATGAGGTACTCCAGGCTGAAGAACACAAGACACGCGATGTCGAGAATCACCAGAGCCTCGTGAGGTCTCGTGGCCACACTGCTCTTGCTTTTCACACTTTCCGATTCCGACGTAACGATGTTGTTGGTGACGTTGTATTCTTCTTCGGTAGTGTTAAAACTCGGTGGCAGAGAGACGGGAACGCGGAAGAAAGTGTGCGTGGTCGCGCAGAAGGAGAAAATTGCCATCATTACAAACACGAGAGAAATCCATCCGTAAACCTGAAACAGAGAGTATAGTAAGCATCCCAGTGAAATATATCCATATAGTTCGATAAAACAATAAACAACAACAACAAAAACTATAAATTTTTAATTATCGACATACCATCAAATTGCGTTGTTTTGTAATCATAGTATAGTAATAAAACAAAATAACAAAATTAAGATAATGCCTAACCTTGCCAGTATTTTTAATATATAAATTATTTATGTGTATCATTTACATACAACATTACAAAGGATTAGCATATATATGTATGTGTGCGTTTTGCACTAATGTGTTATTGTGTATTTATGTTTAATTGTATGATAGATAGGTATTGGTAATACATAGGTACTAACGGAATAAAAATATAATACAACAACACACACAGATATATATATATATACTAACATATATTGAAATAACAAGCAATTATTCATATTATTGATTGTTATTTGTTTTTCTATATTGCTGACATACACTCAGCTCTGTGCAGCAAGATACAGCTAGCACAGAGAGTTGAACATAAACCCTAAACAAACGCACGGGAAATACAAGTTGAAATTACAACCACGCCCTGTCACCATCGAGTAACCGCCAGCTTGTCGCAGTGATCTGTTTGTAAAAGCCAGGACCTGGGAGCTGGCTGCTCACCCGAGCGCATTAACATTCTTCTAGCGTTCTCCATTTACAGTCAGTCAGCTGACAACAAAAATACAATGAAATACATAAAGAGGCCTTTGAATTGCCGCTGGCAACACTACTGTGACGTCAGTTACAACGAGCTAGAGTTTGTCCACTGTCTGTTTTATTATATTTTATATTGTATTTGATTTTTATCAGTGAAAACTCAGTTGTGTTTTATGATATTTCAAATTTAATTTGTGTATTTTTTTTTTTTGTATTTGTTTAGGTTCTCTATCAATGATTTAATCCATTCGACCAATGTGATTAGGTATTTATGTGTGTGTGTGTATGCGTGTGTATGTATGTGTGTGTGTGTGTGTATGTGTGTGTGTATGTGTATGTGTGTGTGTATGTATATGTATACAAACATACACACACATTATACCTATACACATTGATTTAATGTTGTTGAATCTGTTTTCGAAAAGTGTAATTATTAAATTTAGACAGACCAGCATACGTAATACAAAAACTTAATCGCCATCTAAACAATATCTGAATAGTATTTTGGCTTGAGGTAAATATTAAAAATAAATGTTATTAGTGTTATAAACAGTAATATATTTGTCTATATTTCACTGTGCCATGCACTTACAGCCTGGAGTGTAGCAAACTAACGTGGACTTCTATTTATCGTTTGTCTAAACACTTTAATTTTGTTTCAGTTGAACTTTCTAATGACAAGAGATGGAGAATAATACGAATAAAAATTGGCTGAATGTCTTGCGCGGCTAATACAAGACAGCTAGCTTTTCACCATATGCTAGTAGTTATCACTAGACTGAGAAGCAAACTGATATCTCCAAGGACAGTCCAACGTCCGCAAGACTAAAACATGTGTTCTTGAAGATCGAAATCTGATTTAACTTGTAAGATGTCCCCTTCACCAGTACACCTTAACATATGAACCAATGGAATACCGGCAATTCGCACTCCAGAGGATCAGAAATCCTTTCAAGGCTGAGGAATATCGATCGTATAGACCTCTTAAAAGTCTTCAGCTGACTAATAGACATAACCATCAACTTTTTATGTGCTGCAGGGATCTTGGAGTGTACTGCGGGTTACCGATTGGGTGAATTCATATTTAGACGCACAATAACAGTCAATTTGCTGTTGAAGTCCAACGGGACATTCTTGGACTATCATTTGACAAAGGAATCCACCAATTCAAACTGTAGTAGTACTTGAAGCTGCTTTACATCAGTATTGGGTATTGCTCCAACAGCAAACAATTCAGAGATTGTTTCCTAGCATGAGAAGTGGGTTACAAGCACTGATCAATGCACACGGATGCTAACTGAGTGATTAATGTTTCTAGAACATTTTCGTGGAGCTAGGTATCTTTCCGGACTACTATTTTGTTTTATTATTTTATTATTATTATTTAACAGTCAAAAAAATTCCGCCTTATTTTCTCTGCTCACAGTATTATTTACGAAAAACGACTTATTTTGTTATTGTTGACTTCTAATAAACATCTTTATTCAGTATTATTGTAAAAAAATTGTATAAAGCTTTCATCGTTTTACTAATATGTCTTTCCAAATCTGAATAAGTTTGGATGGCGTATAATTCTTTTTTACTGATTATATAATAATCCTAATAGAAAAAACTTCAACATGCATATTCAGAGAATTGAAAATTGTAAAAACCTCTATCTCTCTCTCTCTCTCTCTCTCTCTCTCTCTCTCTCTCTCTCTCTCTCTCTCTCTCTCTCTCTCTCTCTCTCTCTGATCAATGTGGTATTTGTTTGTTATAAAGTAACAAAACATCAAATTCTGAACAAGAAAGACTGCATTATTTTTTGATATGATGGTACCAATATCTGAACAGCAAGTTGTCCAAAGTTCGACTGCAGTAGTATTACAAAATCAAACGAGATCTATTACTTGAATATATTAATAAATCTGGCTTCAGTAGTCTGTAATACGAATTAATACAAGCACGGTACAGCAGTTATCTTTATGAATAGCTTGTCTACAAATAAACAGCTTACAGAAGTGACAGCAATAACCTTAGTTCCCTTGACCTAGCTTAAGTCTGGATGACGTCAAACATTGTTCAAGAGAGAACTGTTTGTGTACAAGAACATAAAATATAACTGAATCTGAAAATAGATCCCACCTCGTGTTATACAGTAATGGAACGAGTTTACTCGTACAAAGGTCTCTTTATGTTTAAGGTTTTCGAAATGCTTTCACTAAATAGATAAATAAACAATCATTCTGATTCTGCTTTCTAGTAAAATGTTTATTCATTTATCAAACAAAGCCTCATATGTGCGGGTATTTCCAGTTTCGAAATTCACAAAGTTAAATACTGAAACAGTACACACACACACACACACACACACACACACACACACACACACACATATACACACATATGTAGTGTTTGTCTTTGCGTTTATTTTCTTGTTCTTTGAAATATTGTGATAGTTCTAATTGTAAGATTAAAAAATATAATTAATAATAATAGTTATCTTTGCTAACAGACTCTTTCCTACTATTTTATAATATTGGTTTCTGATTATTAACTAGAATCATGGAGAGAGATGTCCAATATCACTTACCTGTGACCCTATAGATGACGTATGCTTAGTTAAAAGCAGCCAAGTGATGTGTCTAACTTTCTCTAACCCATGTTTACCCTCACTGCTGAGAGAGTCAGCGTGTGCTTTTCTTTCCTTCTCCATCTTGGCCAAAGCTTTCTCTGTCGAGTTCCAGGCATTAAAATGTCCCCAGCAGCATGCCTCGATGTCTACTTGATGAACACCCCAGAACTCGAGCTCTTCTTTCACGACTGGGCCACACACGTTTGCCGGAAGATGAAGTCTCCCCGTTCTCAGCAGGTTCAAAATGACGCGGAACATTTCTGGATCTCGGTCAAAAAAATATTCATTATTTTCCTCAATGAAGTGGCCCTGGAGGAACTCCTTGTCACAGAGTTTTACGCTAGAGTCTAAAGGTTTGTTCAGAGTTGATTCAAATGTCTGAAACTTACAGCCTCCTACGTTGAATCGAATTATGGCGTCTTTCGTTTCTGCGATGTATTCCGAAATCGAACTGGCTGTATCCTCCAACACTTCAGCTTCAATTTCTGAACTGTAGGACTCCATGACCAGCAGGTGTCAGACCAGTGACAGACAGTCAAATATCAACTCATATTCGCAAGTTAAACTCTTCTGATTATACACACTGACCTGCTTACCGACATGCATTCGTAGATATTCATAGGTACATAGCCAATTTAGGAATATGCCAGTGTACAATAATATCCCGTTACACTTAGCTGTGAAGAAAACGTTAGGTAAACATCCCGTCTTCTTTGACGCTAAACATAATTAACTAAGAGCTAGTTATTACAAACGTTTTGTGCCAAACTCAGTTTGACTATGTATTATTTCTGCTTCGGTGCATTGGTTTGTTATATTTTACCTTACCATGTTCAAAAGTTGAGCTATTCACAGCGACAAGCTTAACTCACCCGATTATAATAGTACTTATTATTAGTCGCAAACATTTACACGTAGCTCAGAGCTAAATATACAGGTCTGTTTTTTACACTGTTAAGCACATCAAAACGTTAGGTATGTGATGTCCAGTACGTGAAATTTGTCTAAATTAACCAGTTTTTGTTTCTTAAATACTCTTTTATCTTAACAATTTATAGAATATTTATTTATTTATTTATTTATTTATTTATTGATATCTGTTTGTTTCTTTGTTTGCTTGGTTTGTTGGCTGGTTGGATGTTTTCCTTTTTAGTTTATTCTTATTTATACTTATTTATCTGTCGTGTTTATTTACTTATTTATATTTGATTCTGAATTATTTATAGTTTTTTGTTTTAACATTATTTATTTATTTATTTATTTTTTTATTTATTTATTTATTTATTTATTTTTTCTGAGCTAAAAGAAATATCTAGCTATTTTTACCCTAATTTGTATGTCCTTACCAGGTACTCTGCCATATAAAATTAAGCTGTCGACATTTTATGCATTCTATTAATTAAATAATATTAAATAATGGTCTATGTATATGATCATTGATATTTATCAGTATATTGTTAGTTACGGATTCAGATTATGATATATATATATATAACCTTACAAGCATTACTGAAAATTATTGATATCTTATATATTACTACATATCATTACATATCGCACATTTGATATACGTATTAAATCAGCTTCGATAATATATTAATGTAACGTGATGGACAGAGAGAGAGAGAGAGGGAGAGAGAGAGAGAGAGAGAGAGAGAGAGAGAGAGAGAGAGAGAGAGAGAGAGAGAGAGAGAGAGAGAGAGAGAGAGAGAGAGAGAGAGAGAGAGAGAGAGAGAGAGAGAGAGAGAGAGAGAGAGAGAGATTATTCAACAACGTCTTTCTCTTGCTGATACTAAATAGAAGTAACTTGGATTAATCATGGATTTGTGTAATGGATAACGGTCACTGCCAAATTAAGTCAAAATCCGTGACAATTTTTTAAGTGGTCTATGCAAGCGTTAATGTGGAAAGTAGGTCTGTATAGCACGGATCATTAAACATAATTTTGTGTTGAGTTGTAAATTCAAAACTTGTAATAGACTATAGAGTAATTTTTTTTTTTCTCTCTCTCTCTCTCTCTCTCTCTCTCTCTCTCTCTCTCTCTCTCTCTCTCTCTCTCTCTCTCTCTCTCTCTCTCTCTCTCTCTCTCTCTCTCTCTCTCTCTATATATATATATATATATATATATATATATATATATACACACACACACACACAGTGAACTCTACGGAAACCGGTCTTTGATTAACCCTGAGCTACATCATTTCAAAGTCCCGGCTTGCAATCGTTAATCTATTATGAACAAAACTTTGACTAATCCGTATATTCTCTGACTTTTTTATTTTCTATCACTTACAGGAATTTCTTATAATAAGGCAAATGGACTAGAATCAATTACAGCAATGTTTAGTGAAGAATTTATTTAAAGTTTTTTATTTTGCTATATGTGGACGATACAATACTGTTAGCAGAATCACCGGATGCTCTACAACATAATCTTAACATTTTTGCCAAATACTGCTAATACAAATAAAAATAAAATAATAATTTTCGCTAAAGGGAGAAAACTTCGTAATTATATATTTGAATTGAATGGAGAGATTTGGACATACACTTTACAAGAAACGGTCTGTTCAGTTACAACGTAAAACAACTATATGACAAAGCAATGAAAGTTATGTATAGCCTAATAGCTAAAAGTTCCTACAGTTTGTCATTGTCTACTTCGAATACCGGGTTTAAATTACAGAACAAAAGAACAGTTTATATAGTAATTACTAAAACGACACTTAATTTTGCAAGTACGATCACTTCTTAAACAAAGACGGCAAATAGGCTATCGCGTGCTCAAGATGAAATAATCGCACTTTTTGAAAGATTTATAAACAATAATGAAATGTTCTTGTAATTACTATATACAGCAAAATGAAAAAGATTATTATTAGTGTTGATTCCTAAGTGAATGAACTCATTAGATTTAGTGTCAAAAGCAGAAATCTGCAGATATATTTAATGTGCACATTTTGTTTTGTTTTATTGCGATGGACACGCCCGCTGACCTGTCAGAAAGCGTTCCCGTCGTAGACGTGCTTCACAACAGCTTCCTCTGATTAGCTCGTTCATTTTTTTCAAGGTTCAAAGGTTTTGTTTTATTGAGTTCGTCGTAATGGCAGAGCGTCCTAAAACAAAAAACGGCAACGTATAGAATTTTATAAACTAAGCTATTGTCACAAACATAAAATTAAACATATATATGTAAACATCGGTGTTCTGTTTCTAGTGAAATAGGGCCATTAACAAAGTACTGTATAAAGACTGGTGCCTTCAGTAATAAAATTATTTAACAAAAGTTTTATTCTTATGTTGGTTTACAAATACTTGCAGCCTGCTTTCTCAAGTCTTGGACCTCTACTTAGGTTGGTTTGTTAATTCTAATCTTTACTGTACATGTAATTATGTCATTTATTATGGCAGTCTCAATTCATTTACTTCGTATACAAGTTTAAAAGAACTGTGTTTACTGTCAAATTCTAATCACAAAAGAAAAACAATTCATTTCGGAAATAACGGAAGTCCGCTGACCGATCACAGAATGTGTTTCAAGATCGTTGGACAAAATAGAGGCAAAATGTTTCGATACTTTCAACTTCCAAGTGATGTATTTAAAATAGTAATAATAATAATAATAATAATAATAATAATAATAATAATAATAATAATAAATAAATAAATAAATAAATAAATAAATAAATAAATAAATAATTAATTAATTAATTAAATTTAAAAAAAGTGAAAACAAGGCGACTTTGAGTTAATGGTAAGCCTAAGTTTAGTACAACTGAATCTTAGCAATACAATTTGAAATATAAAGACAGGCAATATTTGACATTTTAAAACGTACTGACCATTATCGACAATTGTACGAAAACGAATATTTCGGCAGAGAGTAACGACCGCAAACTCAAAAAACTGAATGGATCGACGATACACACAGTGACTGATCTTTCGTTCACTGACGTTCTTAAAATGATAAAACAAATTAAATATTTTGCGGCTGCTACTGAAAGCAGACTTTCGCAACCGATGTTAAGCATGGAGGCCATCACAGAGGAGTTTGCTTTGGAGAGAAATCAGAAAAAAAAAATATAGCAAGCGTCGATGACAGACTGTTTCTCAGATGACGTTTAACAATAATGTTTGATATAAAACCTATTCCAATTATTTTATGTCATTTTAATCTTTATAAACAGGCAGCCTGTCTAAAATGGTATATATCGTTGGTTTTGACAGAGTATAAAACCCTGCTCATTAATATATCTCTTTTCTTTGCAGTTTTATAATTTATTATTATTATTTTTATTATTAATGTTTGTTTTGTTTGTTTTGTTTTTTAAGCTATTAATTCTTTACAATTTATATAACTGTGTTGACAGCCTGACTATTATATTTTTTGACAGTACAGTTGCGTCACAATAGAGAGCTGGCATTGTCTATCAAAACTCAATGCACATAAAACGCGTGTTTATTCGCTGATCTTTTCAAACTATTAAAATCCTGATTCAGGGGACCTCACAAACATTATTTTGTTATTCTGCATTAAAATGAAATATTTTAAAAGTAATTATATACTGTATTGAACTACAACTTTTCTTTTTAAGGAAAAGAAATTCTGTAGCTATGCCTGTGTATTACTGAAAATTGGAATTATAATGTACACCATAAACAAGACACAGTCAAATTAAAACTTGATAAAACATGTTTTTACAATGAAACAAAGAATGCAACATGTATTATATTAAATTGTCATAAGTGTTTTCTAATCTCTCTGCCTCTTTTTCTCTCAAACTTTCTCTCTGTCTATCTAATATATATACATATCCACACAAAAAAACACACAACAACAAACAAACTTAATGACACTAAAAAATGTAAAATAGATAAAGTGGTTATTTGGAAATTGCATTTCACTACGTAAAGTTCGAAATGCTTTTGTAATAACGAAGACAATATTTTTCAACGTCACAGAATTAACCTCTTTCAGATATATAACCAAACCTGGGAGATTTGCCAAGAAGGGTAAACACCTCTTTTAGCCCAAGGGTCTAAGCTCGGTGATTACCTATACAGTTGAAGCGTATCACATAAACAGTAATTTAAAATTATTTAATTCACTAGAAGTAACAACGCGTTTTTGGAATTGTTGAGATCTCATCTACCAAATGAAAAATAAAGTTAGGTAAATAATCGACACAATTCTAAATAAACATTTCTTCTTTAAAATATTTATAATAATAATAATAATAATAATAATAATAATAATATTTTTATTTATTATTATTATTATTTTTTTGGACAACATATTTCGAAAAACTGTTTATATAAAACAATCTATCTAATGTGTGTGTGTGTGTGTGTGTCTCTCTCTCTCTCTCTCTCTCTCTCTCTCTCTCTCTCTCTCTCTCTCTCTCTCTCTCTCTCTCTCTCTCTCTCTCTCTCTCTCTCTCTCTCTCTCTCTCTCTCAATCATCTTATCTTTTATTTCACCTCCGTGTGCAACAAATGCAAATAAATTAACCACCGCCCATCCGACGACAGATTAAATGTCTCTGCGCATTTGTTAAAAGATAAAATAATTTCTTTATTAGATCTAACCATCCATTACTGTCAAAATCGTGCTGAATTCTCTCATTTACATATCTTACATCTTACCTATTTTTAACTTTGTCTGTATTCATTTTAACGAGTATTTGTTAAAAATAATAATAATAAGGAGTAGGTACGATAACAATGTGTTTGGCTTCAAAAGCCTTGATTGGAAATATATATAGATTTTAATTTTTCAGTATTGATATACAGATTTTTCTGTATTTTTTTCATTGAAAATGTTAAAAATCTGATGACGAAGTGTTTGATTTTTGACTTGTGTTCCATCTTTATTTTTTAAACACAACACAATAATAAGGTGATGTAACAACTGTGTGAAAGTAAAGTATGCGCTGGTAATGAAATCAGAATAAACTGATTTTAGTTTTGTTATGTTCAATAAAGAGACATAACTGTAAATTTACTGTTAGTGCTTTCTGTCCATCATTATTGTCAATAATTTTACACTATAAAAATATAGAATAATAATATTGAATAATATGAAATAAAAAAATCTTTTGCTATATTACTAATCTTAATTTTTCTGAAATGCTTGTATAACACAAATACAGATTTTCAGCTGTATATGTTCACATGCCTTAACATGCCTACTTTTTTCATAACTAATAACTGATTTAATCTTCCGAGGCAGCTGCTAATATCTTCATACCGTCCACGCAACTAATAAAGTACAACTGTCTGACAAATATTGCCGTTGTCATTAATTCATTGGTAAGGCTCAATTAACACAGAGCGTACAATACAGATGTCCCGATTGTCGCTCCGTACTTGAGACTGGCAAAAATGATTTGTGTCTTGTTTCTGTAAGTGCGATGTGATTCAGAAGTGACATTTCAGCTCAAGAGTTTAGTCGGTGACAATTAAATTGTCAGATGATATCAAAGGGTTAGATTTTTTTACACAATGTTTCAGTTTTCCTAGGCGGTTTATTTTTTATTATTGTATATATTATTATTTTTTTTTTTAATGATTTTATTTGCCTATATTTCAGTTTGATAAAAAATTAGTAATGCCATTTGCTTCAAGACATTAACTTGACAAATTGTCTAATTATTTATCAGATTAGGTGGTCTCTCTCTCTCTCTCTCTCGTTCTCTTTCACTCTCTCTTTCTCTTTGTCTTTCTCTCGCTACCTTTCTTTCGCTCTGTCTCTCTCTCTCTTACAATTCTATTATTTATTTTTCGATATTATTTGTTTATTTATTTATTTATTTTGTTTGTTTGTTTGTTGTTTCATTTCTTTTTCTTCTTCTTTTTTTTTCTAGAAGTGTAACCATGTTATATTATATTCTGCCATCTCCCGCAGAAAACAAACAAATAACTGTACTCCACCCAGATGCATCCATCAACGTCACACTTGAATGTGTGTATCACATGTCAGTGTTCTCGTTTTAAACGTGTCGTTACTTAACAATTACTAGCATTATCAAATGACCACGTACACGTTACTTACTCATTTCACCGGCTCATTAGGCTTCACCTAGAAGTTCGGGGTGAGGGATTCTATAGAGCATAAAACAGAAATATTTAATCAGTATAATATATAAAATATTTCTTCTACATTTTTGATGATTTGAATGTTCTGATAACGAAGTTTGAATTATCTGCACTTTTATAGTCTGCTGCTGTTGAGATGGTAATTTTTTTTTCGTGTATATTTTTTAATGGATACTGAAGAAAGCAGACAATGCTAAAATCATTACTGAAATCACAAAAATAACCTCTCTTTTAGAAATAGAAATTCTGAGTTATGAACCGATATCTACTGATTTAAAAAAGGAACTGAAAAAAAAAGGAAAGAAAAAAACAGTAAAGAAAAAGAAATTAAAACTCATTACCATAATTGTGTTCTAAACTGTGAATTGTTTTCTATTTTTTTTAATTATTATTAAAAAAAAATTATTAGTATTTTTTTTTTTTTTTTTGTTTCTGTGGTATTTTTGATATTTGTTTTGTTTTGTTTAGACATAATTTTAACAATTGCTTGAAATTGTATTTAACGACAATTTAAATGACAAATGTCTGTGATATGTTTATGCGACAGATATCTTTATAGTAAATAAAATATAAATACAACTGGGACTAAATCAGATATGAAATGCAATAACACAAAAAGTAATGTCATATAAAACTAAAAAGACATTTTATAAAGTCGCCAGCTCGATGTGACGTTTTTCCCATTCCAGACAAAACTTTGTATATAAAATATCACGTATATAATTTAATATCTTTGAGAACATGAATAGAATTGATATTTGATCAATAAACCAATATCGATGTTTATGATTGTGATTTATTTTCTTGATTAATTTTTTTCTGGTATATTTCAAATAGAGCCATTAGATCGGTATATAAAAAATTAAATTAATATTAATATAAATAAATATAAATATAAATATAAAGAAGAAGAAAAAATATTTTAAAATAAAATAAATAAATTTTAACAATAACATTTCATAATATAGGTTGAAGTATTTTAATGCGAAATATCCTTTTTACATTTTTATTATATGGTTTGTGATGTACTATTGCAGTCAATCTTCAAGAGGATATTTGTATTTTGAATGTTTATCTTTTAAAGTGACATAAATATTGTTTTCTATTTATTTGTTAATAAATTCTCCCATTGTGTTTTGCGAATAATAATAATATTTGAGTTTCAAAATATTTTCGCATAAATATTTAAATAATTTAATTATGTTGATTTTTTTATAGTTTAAATTCTGCTTTTACTCTCCTCTATATATAGAAAGTGACATGATTAAGAAATTTTGAGAATAATTTTCAGTCATAACATGACAGCAGAAAATAAGTAATCTCTTTTAAAAATCCAAGGAAAAGCCTATTATTAAAAAACAGTTGACTACATATTTTATTGAAAATAAATATGAGGTCATACAGTTCATCACAGTATAAAAGGCAATCCATGGAATATAGAATCCTTGAGATAATAAGGAAATTAAAACTGTATGGATTAAATTTACAGTAAAACGTTTTACGTTAATGAAATCTGTGTTATCTTTTAGTAATACATTTGGCCTTTGTAATACTTTAATTCTGCTTTAGGAGGAAGTGAATATTAATTTATAAAGATATGAGAAAGATAAGTCGAGAAATGTCTCTTGATCTATTTCAGCTATTGCTGATATATTAAGTAATCCTGCAAGACATCCACATGTAATATCAGCGACATTATCCATAATCAATAAAAACTTCATAAATAACATTTTATTGTCAGGCTTGATAAAAGGACTGTGAAATAAGGGTTGTGTTACTATTTGAGTAAAGCTTTCAGGGAAAATCCTTTCTCGACTGGAAACTATATCTGTGTCTCATTTGTTAGGAAACTGATACTGAAGTCAAATATGTGGTTGTAGTAGCAGTAGTAGTGGTTGTGGTAGTAATATAAGCATTGGTAGTTGTGGTATTTCTTGTATCATTAATTGTGGGTGTGGGTTTGTGATTGTTTAGTTGATGTTGTTCAAAATTACCTTTTCAGTGTTCAGTTCTTAAGAGGTCGTTTTGAAAATAACAAATAAATTATTTTGTACATCAGTATGCTAGTGTGGAGAGCCGTGAGCTAATAAATAAAAGAAGAAAAAAAAATAATTCGTTAGTGCATCACATTTATCAGTCGAACCTTCACAGTCTAAATCTGATATTTTAGAACAGTAACTATTTATTCCCTACATACCTGTGTAATGCTCAGTAAAAAGAAAGTGCGGCAGAGTTATTTCCCCTCAATTGTACCCAATTTATAGACACTTTCCCGCACTAATTAGCAATAATTATATTTTAATTATTAATCTAGATGAAAACTGTGGAATAAAGTCAGCATGAACTAACTTATATTCATTTTTTTCTTTCTTATTTGTTAATTTGTGTTTTTGTATGTGTACTTTCGACAATTTTTAAAATAATATTTTAACTGAGTATGAACTTGAAATTCACTACTAACAACGTAAGTAAATAAACAAACAATAGCAATAACAAAATAATAGCAATAATTATAATAATAACAATATAACAGCAACAACAATAGTAATAATAATAATTAATGAAAATTAATAATAAAATTATTGTATTATTAATTTTCATTAATTTTCATTAATTATTATTATTATTATTGTTGTTGTTTTAGTTATACTGTTATTATTATAAATACAATTACTGTTTTCAAATGAAACCTTCTCACAGCAGACAAAAAATACTGTTTAATTTTTCTATTCAGATTTTTTATTTCTCATTGCACTTTTTATTACAATTTCTACTTCTCATATAGAGATTTTGTTTCTTTTTAAAATATTTTTATGCAATCCATTTCTTTTTCATAATCCAAAGAAAATGACGCTTTTAGCATATTTCTTTTTTATATATAAATCTAAGAAACGATATAACCTTTAATAAAAATTTAAAACATCGATGAAATAATCAATTCACTTTTTTCAAACATCATGAAAACAGTGGAAGTTAAAATAGCTGTAAGCCAAGAAGCAATAGTTCGATTTGTTTTGTGTTGTTTTAATTATTTTTCTTATAAACATATGTATACACCCACACGTATACGTATAAATATTTATAACAAAAATAATTATATATATATATATAAATCTCCACACATAAACGTATACACATCCATAATGGCAGCAACAACAACAACAACATAACAAATAATAACAACAACAATAACACTGGCAATACAGTCAAACAAGTGTTATCCGAAAATCAATAATCCCAATTTTGGATTATACGAACAAGATTTCAAGCCTTTCTGCATGTAAATATTTAAATAGCCTTTCTGTGTGTAACATGAGATTTGATGATAATGATTGAAAATGAATTCAGTCATGTGTCTTCATCAAATGATATCACTGGCAAAAATAAAGAGACATAAGAAGCACGAGCAACACTGCATGTGTGTGTGTGACTGAAAACAAAAAAGAAAGTATACAAGAAAATAAGAAAAAAATTAAATGGAAAGAATTAAAAATAATCGTGATCTCTAAGGAATCTCTCAGTGACAAATGTTCTTGATTTCTACGTGTTTTGAGTTTCTAATTTGTTTCCGAGTCTTTTTTGTGAAGAAATCCTCCCTTAGGATGCTAGTGCAGAATTCCTAATACTACAGTGAGATCATGTTAATGCTGAACTTTCCAGATTAACGTTACTGTTTGACGTTAATAACGAATATCTAGTGAAAAACTTTAATTTCAGCATGTCCACTCATTAACCGCGAAATAACTGTAGCAAAGCAAATAGCTTTTAGTCACATTGTTTTGTTCAAGTTAATCAGTTTTTCTAGGGAATGAAGGGTTCTCTGGAGTAAAAGGATAACAAAAAAGAAATCGTTGACTTTTCTCTCTCTTCGCTACAAAAATTAAACTACAAGAGAGATTCGTGTGCAGTTATTTTAAGCGGTGTCTGGTAAAGCTTATCCGAAAGGCGCCGAATTAAAACCAGTAGACCGTAAAAATAAATTTAGTTTAATATCGTTGTTTGATTCATTTACTCCTGACTTTTATTTTTTTATAATTATCATTTGTTTAACCAACGAATGAATCTGATATAAGATAAAGTATTGTAAATTTTAGATTTTCGAACGTGAAAAGTATTTGAATTAATTGACAGCTGGTACTTTATCAACGTATGGATATATAGAAATATCTGTGTGTATATGTGTGTATTATATATAGATGCATGTGTGAATGAGTGAGGGGGGGAATTGTATGTGTATACGTTCGTGTGTGTGTATGTCAGAGATAGATATCTTGACACTGAAATGGGCATGGTGAAGAAAATTAAGGTTGACTTATTTCTTTTATTTACTTATTTTAAATTTGCAAGTGTGAGTTCTTGTATAATCTTTAACCTGTGTATTTCACTTAACGTTAAAACCTTCATCTGTAAAAATATTTATTAATCAACTATATATAAAGAAATAAAAACATCAGCCTACTGAAGTGAGGCGCATTCTGTAATTTGCTCTTGCTAATTAAAAACTAGTATAGATACTGTAGAACAAAACATTAAACATACTGTTCGGTCAGGCATACATCTGTGATACTGAACTCATCGCTAGGATACGAACAGTCCAAGTATACACAAGGAGTACTGGGAAATAAAACTAACTGGTACACTACAATATCCGATCCCGACAAGAGACCCGCAACTTTGAACTTTAATTTCAACCTTTAATCCTTTGCGATAGTTTGAAAGATTTTTCCATATTTGGCATTCGTCTTTCCTGTTCAGCTGAATTACAGCAAAAGTGTAACAGTTGTAGAAAAACACACAAAATACTAAATAAATAAATAAAAACAAAAAAGTGAAAAATGTATAAGTTTGTTAAACTTTATTTTTTCTGAGATTTGCAGAAGTCCAAATGGCGAAAACGTTGGCGACTATTTTCTGCCCCACCCAGAATTGCCGAAAACTGGAATTAAAAAAGAAAAGGAAAAAATTAATGTGTATTACAGAGAAACAATAAAATTGCATAAATAATAATAATTAGGACGCGGATTTATAAAAAGTAAGTTAAACGATCATTATATATTATTCATATCTCAGCTGAGCGTTCCCTTAACCTACCACGTTTAAAATCAGTGAAATTCTAAAACTTACAAAATATTATAATTTACGAGTCTGGAAAGATTTAATGAATTGTGATTTGGTTGTGTGATAGACATATTTTAACTGAGTTTAAGCATCGTTAGGAATTTTCATATAAAATGATTCCCTCATTCATCTAATTGGTCAGTTTTTCTCATCTGATTTCTAATTGCTTTCTAATCAGATTCACAAAAGTTTAGTTTTTAAATTAACTCAAATCAACATTAACACGCAGTCTCAGATACGAATTGAGTTATTGATTATTCAAGCTGAGAACGAATTTTGTTCAACAGATCATCAACCAGTACTCTTAACACTCGAACTTTGTACTTCCTCTCAAGCCGAAACAAACGTAATTTGGTTGATAGCTATGTAAAGTATACTTGTAGCATATATAGTTTTTTAATAATTTTTATTTTATTAGTTTATTTTATTAAATTATTATTATTATTTTTTCTCATTCTTTGTTTCATTTTTTTTGCAATAATTTATATATATAATTTTATATTTTTCATTATAATGTAATGCAATGACTTTATTTCAATGAGATGTTTAGAGTAGAACGTTTTTCCAAAAGCTTTAAAATGTGAGTTAGTGGTGTCTTGCATACAGATCTTCTAATAAATTATATCAGTGTAATATTTAATATATTGTTTGCTGTTAACTAATACATACCTCGTTTTGTTTTGGCTGGATTCTCTGGCCCTGTTTGAAGAGAAAATAAAAAAAATAATCTTTTACTGTACAGCTTATTTACAAACATGTTTATAATCAGTAAATAATTAACTGTACCAATTTGAAGCAATGTTAAGATATTTAGACCAAATTAATTACATCGAATACTTATTTTGGAACAAACGAAAGAAAATACAAAAACATTTGAAGAAAGAAAGAAATAAGAGATGGAAAATAAAAGAAAATGCGATATTGCCGAAAAGGTCACTAGTACGGAAATTAGTTTGATTTGGTTTATTAAATGAACTTGTAATCTCAGAACAAATCATGTTTAGGGCATTGTAGCACAGACTTGAGAAAAAAGGGATTAACTAGGGCAATTTATTTCTCCTGCAGGACACGTAATATATTTTGCTGGGTACACAATGGAACAAGGGAGTTCATATCCATATGCCGGAAGCCAAACAGTTTCGATTGCTTCAATCGTTTCGCCAGCAATTACTTGCCGTCAAAAAACGTCGGCGGATTATGCATCAAACCGTGACTCCGAGCTGTCAGTGTCTTTGTTTTTACTTTACTACTGCCTCGTACAGTGTGAAAAAGTCATAGTATTTTATCTTTTTATGCTTTTTGTGTTCCGGTATCTTCTAACGTTGCGAATTAAAGCCTACGTATCATCGTCAAAAGTTTCTCTTTGGCGAATCTACGAGAATCAGTGTTGAAACTGTCAATAATTCTATAAACAGTACGTCAGTGGGAACTATCAGCTGCTGATTTTATCTTTCAGTTGCTCTTATTTTTCCACCGTTATTTAAAATGATAATAATAATAATCATAGAACATGAAGTATATTATGTTTCTTTATTCTAAAGGAATCCACAGACCCGGTTCGTTTCGCTTGTTTTACTCGAGGTAAATAGCTGGATACATATACTTGAAACCGAATCGAAATAAGTACTAGATAAATACTGAATTCTAAATACTCTCAGAAGATGTTATCTTGCTAAAAAGAAAGTTTAAAATATTCCAGGAATAGATTGTGAAAATAAAATAGTTAATGTTGTTTAAAAGGAAAAACCAATAATTACGTGAAATTCATAATGACTTATAATTCCATGCAGTTAAAAAAAAAAAAAAAAAAATCCTGATGAAACCTTCAATATGTTTTATCGCGATAGGCGTAATTCTCAGCTGCATTTTATCTTTAATATACTGCTAAGTAGCTTCTAACTGGATTTTTCTCACTTTATTTCCGTTATCCCCCAGTTTCTTCACAGAAAATAACGAATGAGCTGACTTACCTAGACACTAATACGAAATGAGTGCATAATTTTTCTGTTTAAACTCATTCTCTTTGATTGTAACTAAATGCTTCTGTCTTTGCAGGCTTTATTTATTTATATTTTTTATAGTTTTATTTAGTTTTCTTTTCATTTCTTTTTTTCTTTTTGTTTTGAATTTTAATGTTGCTGTCCATTGACAAACGTCGTGAACAGTGTTCACGTCTTGGCTAAAGAGACATTGGAGGAAATGTGCATAGTTTGAGCTGATGCATGTTATTTTTGTTTATGTTTTTTTTTTTTTTTTTTTTTTTTTTTTTTTTGTACTTTTAGTTTAGTATTTGATAATACGAGAAAATAAATTGTATGCACTGATTTTAATATCTTTTATGTTTGCATATTAATCCATGTTTATAATTTACAGTTGACTACAGTATCTTGTAAAATTTAAACGTGCTAATCAGATCAAAATCTTGCGAATAATTTTATATGTTCAGATTTAAAATGTTTCTTTTCGTCATCTAAACGTTAAAGTACGTCTGTTTAGAACATAATCTAGGGTGTAAGATAGTGTTAACTGGAGGATTAGTTAAAAAGTAATGTTCTGAATTTGTTCTTCTTAGTTTCAATCCCCAGCACTACCTATCTGTAACTTATACACTGAATGTTAAACTTTACCTTTTATACAAAGAACTTCCACTATCGGATGGCCTGAGTCTACATAATAACCGTGAACCTCTCGCCAACCTTGGGGACATTCTGAAGAGCTTCTCTCTGAAAACATAATACTCACTGTTTTAGTTCGTATAACTCTGGAACGTAATCAGAAATTTCTTCAACATGGACTTAAAAACACACTTCATCTAATCAAATTCTCTTCCTTGTCTTAATCCTAGACCAACTGTGATTTAATCTAATCTAAATCTAGCTTCAGCTACGGTTCTTACTGGAAGAGCAGTCAGAGGGATGAAAATATCACAGTTTGTTTTCACAAAACTTGTAATAACACAACAACAAAAACAAAAACAACAACAACAACAATAATAATAATAATAATAAATAGAAATAAAAAAGAATGTAAAATCAAATGGATAATGATAAACAGAAAAAAAAAATCTTCAAGTAATTGTGTTTACAAAGTACGTATTGTTAAGAAAATGTGGAAACTGAAGTACGTTTTATAAATGTTAGATTAAAGCTTTTTAAATTATTGCTCATTTTAGCGTTAGAAGAAACTAAGATTATAAAAATATACTACTAAAACTTAGTTTAGACTGTCGTTCCTAAACATTTTAGTTCAGAGGTTCTTCTTCATGTTATATCATATTTGTCATCATCATCGTCATTATCATTGCTGTTTTAATTGGTAATGATGGTGATGATGTTAGAAACTCAGATATCTGTTTTAACATGTTATGGCCTATTTACTTCTCTGTAGACGCTGTTGTTGCTGCTGTTATTTACACTGATTTTTCCAGTGATTCACAAAGTATTTAAAGGCTGACAAAGGCCGCTGTTTCCATGACTTGGACAGTTCCCTGATAGGCTAATTTGTGTACCTTAAATCAATATTGTAGCGGATACGTGTGTGATGTACAAATTTGGAAAGTGTTTTATTTCCCATGCGTGTGTCACACTTCGTATGATATGCACGACTACGTCAGATTATTTCTTTACCAGAATGTCCAGCCAGTAAATCACACACATGAATAAATAAAACATACATTACATATATATTCGTACTGATAATGTGGATATGCACGTATGTTGTTTGTACCCTATGCGATCTGATAATGCACATGCACAGTTGTCTATTTTCCATCTGCCGTTAAGTGAACAAATCAACACACCAAACTTCAAAGCAGACGTTTTATATTTAATTAAAAGCTTTTCTCGTTTACACGATACCACTTTATGAACATGCTAATGAAATTGGACATGCCAGTTTTTGTGCTGAAATTATTTGATTATTGATTCCAACATGAAATACAGAGATAAATGACAGGAGGCTGTAAATAAAATTACTCCGGTGTTTTACACAGTTTACAAACAATCAGTTAGTCGGAAAGACAAAATATTCAAGGTAACCAGTGTCATCATTATGAGTATACCTGTAATGATAACCAGGATTAAGGGATTAAAAGATTACTTGAAATGAAAACTGATCAGTCGGCTTTCAACACTGGCTGCAAAACTTAGTCTATGTGTGTATGTATTTTAAATTTTATTACATTTTAATTATTTATTTTATTATTATTATTATTATTATTATTATTATTATTATTATTATTATTATTATTATTATTATTATTATTGTATTACATATTTTCAGAAACGCAGTCGAATGTTATTTCTTAATACTTTCATATTTAAAAACGGTTATTAATATATCCTCTTTTCTAAACTGTTAAACATACACACACGCTCGTTAACCAGCGCATTAACCATAAACCAGTTAGATATCCACGCGGTAGATACTAAATTATTAAGTATATGAAATTAATTAATGTATTTGAGATTATGTTTAATAGTAATGTCATTGTGGTCGAGGTTTACTTGATTATTCCCTCTGAATAAAACATTTCCTGCATTAATATTTTCTTTACCTTTTCTTTTTTCAATTGTATTTTATTATTATTATTATTATTATTTTTTTTTTTTTGATACCATACCATTATCCAACCACTTTAATTGTCCAAGTTAAGTATCCGGAAAGCTGAAGAGTATTTTACTGTGGACGTTCAAACCAAAACGTATTTCACCAAAACGTAGTCTAACATTGCTGTTAAGAGAAATAATGATCTATTCGTTAAACCAGTTTCGTTGTCTGCGATATTTCAACAAGGTTATTTATAATTAAAACTATAATCTTCATTTAAGTTATTTCGCAATCGACCATTTTCTCACCCATTTATATTAATTAATATGTCATTATCCATTTTCAAGGTCTTCTTTTCTACTTTTTTCTTCAACAACCGAGTGACATTCATCTATTTACTAATACAAAGAATAAACGAAATAAAGAAAAGAAAAAAATTCATTTAGAAATAATAATAAAATATTAAATTAAAAACTGTACTTAAATTGTAACTTTGGAGTAAAAAAATTTTACATGGAAAACTCTTGAGATTAATTTTCAGAAATCATGACATTAACTTTCGATTATTTAAACAAAATAATATTTTCTTCCATTTTACAGATTTTTTCTTCTTAAATAAAAACCTTCCTTTCAAGATGGAATAATCTGGGAATTAATGAACATTTTAGAATTTTTTTTTTTACAAAACTGCTTCAAGCAACATCTCTTAAAGAAACTTGGTTGAATAATTCTAACTGTCTCCACTTGTATAACAAGAGAAAATTAAAAAAAACGTATCTTAAATGAAAAGGAAAATACAGTTAAATCATTATCTGAAAAAAGGGAAAAACAAAATGAACGAGTTAGAAAAAATATTTGTTTCGATTTTGACGAGAACATTTTTTAGATGTGGAATTAAAAATTGTTAGAAATAAAGGTATTTACAGAGAAGAGAATCGTACTTCTCTTGTTTATATTCACAAACATGTTGCCTGTTTCTACACAGATTTTTATTTTTCAGACTGTAAGTACAATGTGACATAGTAAACTGATACTTCAACCTAGACGAATAATATTTTTAAATTTATTTATTTACAGTTTCTCTAGAACAAACTCCTGTCTGTACTTTGAAACTATGTCGTTAACAGAAATTTGATAGCTCTGTAGTATATTCTTCGTAAAAACTTAATATTAGATATTTCTAAATTTGCATTACTGTCATCTTAAAAATATTGTTAGTTTTTTAATGTTGTTTTTTTGTTGTGTTACTGATGTTGATGAATAGGGATAAAGTGATGATCTTGATGGTGATCATGGTGACGACAGTAAATTGGTTTTGTATGTGTTAGAACTTTCTTCTTAAATATAATTATTTTTCTGTCCGTTCATAGTATTTCCGTCTGGAACATAGTCTGATATTATATATTAATAAAGAGTTATTACGCGAAGCATCATTATTTGGAGTTAAACAGAAAAAGAAATGATAGGTACATACATACATACACACACACGTGCACACACACGCACACAGTCATGATGCCTCTGCTATTTATACAGTTTCAAACCCGCCATTACTTGATGTCACAGATCTAAAATGCGTTCCACGTGACGTATCAGCAACAGAGAAACATTTCACATACATTTAATACCTGACAAGACAGCACGTACTACAGATTTTGATTATATCAGTGTCACAAGCAGAAATATAATTTCATAAAAATCTATATTCATCGATAAACAAATAAAATTATAATAATGTACATATTTACATTGCTCTTCAAGAAAGGAGCAGTGCTTAGGCTGACAATAAAATATCGATATTTTATTTCCCAACATCACCGTTTACTTTAGTATAAAAATTAATTAACTCTGTTCTTAAATGAGAATTTCGGATATTATCTACTAATGTATCACTTTACAAAACAGTGCAAACATTTGATAAATTTTCCTTCGTCACTTTGTGAACAAATTTATTTGTGTAATGGTTATGTACCAGCACCACCTTGGACACTTACACCGCAAAACTCGCTTTCCAGTGCGATCATGATTCTAATGGGAAAACCGAACAGCCTAACATCCAGTGTTACTCACCTACTTTCTAATTAACCTATAATTAATCTCCCTAGAAAGTAATTCTGACTTTGGATCTTCTATACGATCTAGCAGGCCCAATCTATGAGTAATTAGTTCTGTATGTCGTTAGTATGAGAAAATTACCTGCTTTTGCTAGAACGGTTTTATAATTTAGCTAGAACAAGAATATGACACAAATGTACATATAGATATGTCTGTGCATGTGAGAGTAACGTTTCTGTCTGTAAATTCAATAGCCTGAAGCCAATAAACATAAACATTTATTTACACACTTACACATTCATACAAACACACACAAACATTTATACATTCGATGACATTAAATATATTTATCAATCAGCCATAATATTGAAAACTATGCTGTGACCTTAGTCTGACTGTAATAAACGAAAAGCTTAAAATCGGATTATATTTTAAATTATTGTAAATATAATAATTTTAAAAATCTGTTAAACAGCACACACAAAATTAATATTATTATTATTATATAGATAACTAATTTATCAAGATTCTCTAAGAACATCAAACGTTCATAATTTCAGTTAAAATATCTACAGTTTGTAAATGTTGGATACCTTAACGAATTCAGTTCAAATATCTACAAATATTAGATACAGTATGTATTCATTCCAAAAAAGTAATACCATTAGATAAAGTATACGTTCCTGATTTCCACTCAAGAACTTAAAAGTTAGGTTACCTTCATGATTTTAGTCCAAAACCTAAAAGTAATAGATACAGGAGATTTTGATGATGAAGATAATGACGTAATATATAGCATTTATTAGCTGCCGCAGAGCCAGACATAGTCTGAGGTGAGTTGTTAGTTTTTCTTCACAGTTGTGTGGGAGGTAGATCTTTGTTATAACAACGGCGAGAGAAGAAACCCAGAAAATAATTAATTATCAGATGTTACATGATATACATATCGTCACAGCATTGCCTCACTGCCATTCACATCTTACACAGAAAAGAAACTGTTTTTACAGATGAGTTAAAAAAAAAAAAAAAATGGACAACGTGGGCGATTCGTTAGTGTAGTAAATATCATTATTTAATTTCAGCTCTGTTACCAGTTTTCATTGCATTTAGTTTTCGATAAATCGGATTTCGCATTTACTTTCGTGACTTGACTACGTAATGATGTTGTTGCGTACAGCAGGCAGATATTACAGGTTCCTTTTTGTTCGTTTTACATCTACTAGGTGTTAGATATCGTTTTGTTAAAATCTGCCGCTCGTCATACACTTGTTCCCAGAATATTTTGGTCATTTTTAAAACTTGATTAAAAATAAATTGCATGCAATTACGATATCGTTGTCGGTGCTGTTTGAACTGGTTATCATCCACGCTTTTTCTCTTCGTTTTTGTTTTTGTTTTTCATTTTCATTAAGGTTTTAACTTATTCAGATATTTCATTTTATACATTAATTTTTAATATTACTGTATTACTGATTCTTGTAAAAGTAAGTTCTTAAATGCTGATCTTTCTTGCACTCTTCTACTGTAACCACATGGCAGCTGAATCTGGTTTATCCAAACTTTCACAGATGATTTACAACTTTGCCTGCAGCTTGAGTTAGTATAATTGTAAAATATTTGAATTAATGTAATTGGAATATATTAATCTTTGCCTGCCTCTAGCTTTAATTACTACAACTGCAGAAACCTTTCACAAGCGTGTTAATGTACACGAACATATTTGTCTATTTTCTGTGAGACTGACAGCTTATTAACAGACAGTGGGAGATGGCAAGCTTATTGTGACACTGAAAACTTGCTGATACACTTTGAGACATTTAAATCTATTGGTAGACTCTTAATACTGATGCTTCAGTTTGAAATGTCTTATATTTTAAATATAATTCATTTAAATTATTTTCTAAATATAAACAAAACTATTTTAAAACTTGGTTTCTTCACTCACCAGTATTTTTCTTTGTGTTCAGAATCAAGACGACATAAGTGTGTGAAGTACACCTGTTTCTTTCTGAAGATGATCGATATTCCAGTTGTTACATTTACCATGAGACGTGAAGTAGGCATACTTACAGACACACCTTAACTAGCGAAATCCATCAACTTAATGAATGTGTGCTCTCATTTGATATTTCTAGGACTTTTGCTCTTTCATAAGCATGTCCTTCCGGAGTTTGATGATAAAGACGCAACTTGAAGTCTTTTTTTTGTTTGGTTCATGAGTTGTACGTACCCTTCTTTTTAACTTTTAAGATTTTCTGACTTTCATTACTTAAATCATTAGATGATAATTCTGTAAGTACGACGACATAGTTGGAGATGATAACGATGATGAAGAAGAAGACACAGTAGCCTCAGTGCAAAGAGGCGAATTGAACAGAAATATATTACTGAACAAACAAAACAAACTAATTTACTAATTAATAAAAACAGACCAATAAGAAAACAAAAACAAATATATTAAAATTCGCAAGGTTAACAAAATTGTACATACATATACACAACAAACAAACAAACATACATACATACACACATACATAAACACATACACACCTATACATACATACATACACACATACATAAACACATACACACCTATACATACATACATACATACATAAATACGTACGTACATAAAGTTATAGACATACCTACCTACCTACATAAAGTTATATACATACATATATACATAAATACATACATACATACATACATACATACATACATACATACATACATACATACATACATACATACATACATACATACATACATACATACATACATACATACATACATACATACATACATACATACATACATACATACATACATACAACCATAGAGTAAAATATATAGCACTTTGAAATAAACCAGTAGAAGTTCTGTAAAGTAAAATTTTCCGGCACTCCGTCATAGTCAAATTATTTCTGATTATGCAGATCCTCATTTGGTCTAAATGTTCTGAGGCCACTTTCAATTAAAAACAGTATTCCACACAACAACTCTAATTTCACTCCTACGGTTCTAATTGTAATTGATTTTCTCATTCTTAGAATAAGTATAAGTATTCGGCCGAACATTCGCGAGTTAAAAAAAAGAAATGTATCTTTGTGTGTATATTTGCCTCTGTTGAGTAACCTTCATTTAATAAATTTTTACAAAACAATTTATAATATGAAAATTAACATATTCTTTAACAGATCATGGTATGTGTTCTAATCATTTCCCCAAATGAGTCTATGAGTTTAATTTATCGATACCAAAGGTTCTACTTATCGATTACTACCGCTGTCAAATTAGATCATTTCAGCACGTTATGTTATTAATATTCTACTTTGACAAAACCTAATTAGCTCTTTGTATTCTAGGTTAATATTACACAGAACATCCACTCACTTATAATTAGATAATGCAGGAGATTGACGACTGTAATATTTTGAAATTGTTTTTGACAGAAAAACATTGTTGCATATCTGTTCAAAAACAAATTTATTTTTCACTAACAGATTATTAATTAAACCTGTTTGAATCCTGTTGTAGGAACGGTAAACTGAGACCTCGATATAATAGTATTCAGATTCTTTTGGTCTTGTTTTTCAGTGACAACTGTCAAAGAGGATAGAGAAGAGACAGAGTGAGAGGCAGACGTAACATAGAGATTCAGAATATTGGAGAACAGAAAGAGAAAGAGAGAAAATAGAGAGAGAGAGAGAGAGAGAGAGAGAGAGAGAGAGAAGGATAGGACAGAAAGGAAGCAATGTGTGTATGTGTGTATGTGAGAGACAGGAAGATAATAGAGAAAAAAAGAGAGAGAGAGAGAGAGAGAGAGAGAGAGAGAGAGAGAGAGAGAGAGAGAGAGAGAGAGAGAGAGAGAGACAGACAGACAGAAAGACAGAGAGAAGAAGAAAACACAAAACAATCGTCACCAAATTATTAAATACTTTACAGTAAGAAAAATGATTTTTTTTTAGAATCTTAATTAACCAGCAGGCAGCCAAATGTTTTATTTCAATACACGTTGATGGATTGCATACTTCATCAATAACAATTATAGCACACATGGATTGGATAATAAACTGTCTTTACAGTCAGCGTCATCCGCAGCAGCGACATCACCTTCCAATGAAATGAAAACAGTTTCTGAATTAACCATTTGTTACACGGCCTCTGTAAGTTGTATCAATACTGGGCAGGGAATTTCATCCACTAATTCATTTCTCTTTATCTTTCCGTCTGACGGCATCAAGTTATTCTTTCTTTTCAAGGGGCACAAAAGTCGTTTTACGAAATGGCCCGAAGATACATGCAACAACAGTTTTTTCCAGCTATCAAAGTCGAACCAGTGAAAGATTCCACTAAAAACTGGTTAAACTAACTTCCGTAATGTTGTTATTGGCATGGATTTTTCTTTAACATGTTTTTCTTATTTTTCGATTTTTTTTTTTTTTACCTTTTTTTTCTGAAATTTTTATTTTCTTACTTTTTTTCAGTTCTTTTTTTATTTATGTTTTATTTTTTACATGGGCGCCTACCTACTCACCTATATGTTCACACATACATACATACATACATACATACATATATACATTACATACATACATACATACACATATTATCTATGTGAAAAGTTCTTAAAACATATAAAACATCATATTTGTAAATAACTGATATAAATAGTAGACTTGGTGTTTATTATTACTAAAAGTACAGGTATCTTTGAGTTAAATAGTTGATAACGAGGTAAGAGCTGCTCTTCAGACTTGGGCTAGCTTTCATAGAAGGCTATAGACATCATTGAAATAATATAATAATATCTATATATAATTTTATTAGCCTTCCTTTTCGTTTGTCTATACCCAAGAGCCATGCAAGTTTACAGAATCTCTGTTGAGGCGCCTAGCACACAAAACTCAGCTATTAACTAAACTTATTTAATAACGCAGGCCGTCCTCCCTATTACTGCTTCCTATGAACAGGTTATTTGCCTATAAAATGAAGTTGTGATGAAATCTCTTTAAATAAAGCAGCCTTCAAGCATATTGTTTCTCTAAATTAAAATACGTAACATATTTCAAACATGAATGCTTGAAAAGAAGGTATGACTAAAACAGTATCGAGAGCGCCATATTAATGCCTGTTAAAAAAGGAATAAGTACCGGAAACGAGTTTTATCACGTTTATCTATCTGGTTTGAGATAAAGTTTGTTTATTCCGCACTTAAGTATTTAGTTTAATAATACATAGTACAATTTTTGTTTCTCTCGATATTTACCAATTTAATAGATGATATTGCTTTATATGAAGAAAGATGTAAAGGGTTTTATCAAAACGGTGCGAAGGAAAAGATGCGCCCTGATCATTTTGATCTGCTAGTTTAAGGCATTATTCATATAAGTTAAAATCACAACAAAATTAAAGACGAAACAGAGCCTGGTGTTATAAACAGCTGCCTAATTATTAGTGACAATGTGCAAAACACTTCATAAAATTTACATTAATAATAGAAATATAATAATAATTCAAAACATACCTACACATGTGAGTGTCTATATATATATATATAAAAGTGTGTGGCAATAAAGTTACTATATAGTTACTTATATAAAAAAAAAAGTGGGTTGCATTTCGAACAGTATTGGTAATTAATTTACTATTTTTACCATAGTATTTTATTGTTATTAACCAGAATTAACCAGAACCATTTTAATAATAAATTTCTGGACTGTTGATTAATTGCTTTGTCTTTATTGTTATTGTAAGTAACTGTTAGTGACTTTATTGCCATCTTGTATATATATATATCAGTATATGAATGATTTCCTCTTATGTAGATGATATTTTATCTGTTTCCATTAATTATAAAGCATTTCTGTACCAAAAATAAAACCAAAGAGTCACATGTTTGCTTATTACGAAAGTATATGTTAAAGCAATACTGTCAAGTGAACTTTCTAGTGCAGAAAGACAACTAAACATAACTGTTAATTTACTTTTGTAAAAAGATATTTTTACCACATGAAAAATGATAGGAGAAACAAAGAAGAATAAATGCTTCAGAATAAAGTTTAACTGTATCAAAAAATATTTATACAGTTTATATATAGATATAAAAGCGCGCTCACGCCCACATGAAACACAGTCTCTCTCTCTGAAAATGTGTACGTTGGTATACACATGTATTAGCAACAACAGCAACAACACAACAACAGCAGTAATAGTAATAATAAAAATAATAACGTAACAACAAAAAATGTTAATTCGGTTATCTCTTAATATCCAACCATATTGCAAAAATGAATGATTTTGGAAATGAATGCTGCTTGATAAACCGAACTCTAATAAACAATTATTTCTATGTGTTCTTAGACTGTATTCTAGTCAGTACAAAAAGCTTATTTCTGACAGACCAACAAAGCAAGCATTCTAAATTAGATGTAGAAAAAAAGTCGGAACAAAAGCCGACATTTTGTTTATAAGACTACAAGAGAAGGAAATAGGTGTGTGACAAAACGCGTCTGGTTTCTGTTCTTATTTCAGAAATGTCTAAATCGACGGGATTAAAGATGGCATCCTTCTTCTGGTTGCTAGCTAGAAATAAGGGGTCCACCACAAGTGAACATTAGTAGGTATTGCTACATCTGAGACAGTTTCCCAACCCTCTGTTAGTTGAACAATGCACAGAAATCCTCAACTAGTTCGGTACTATCCGAAGATGAATATTTTCAGGCGTTTAAGTTTCGCTCGTGACAGCAAAGGTTAACAATAACAAGACATTCATACTCAAAATAGTTTTCTTCTTTTATTTCCCTATTAAAATTTTAACAAAAGTGCAGATGCAGATACATCTACGAACGTTAATCTAATGTTGTTTTAAGCAGCATAAAGTCATCAATGCCACGATTAGCTGCCTCAATCAAAATTCAGCCGCGACATTTCGGACATTATTATATACCTAGTATTCACTGCTTGAGAAAATAACCAGATTCCAAATTGATTAAAATCTTATTAAACCAAGCTGATTTGTTTCCACTCTCTTTTTTTATGTTAAATTATTCTAATGTAAGCTAGGCTAACTTAATACTAGGCATATTACCGAAGGATGCAAGAAGTCAGATACATTAACAATTCTAATTCTACTTTTCTGTTCTATTGTAAGCAAATCTAAATTACTTATTTTATCCTATCCCTTTTCCATCTCTTGCCAAACTATTCCAATGTAAGTAGTCCTAAATTAATAGCAATTAATAAATGTAGTAAGTTGCAAATTCCTTTTATAACACGTTATGAAATCTACGCTAACCGAATTTACTAAACTTTCAAAGGGTCCACATCATTCTATTTTGAACTTACTAGTTCATTCAACTTGCTCTCAAACCGTTAACATTTGGAAATATGTAATTGATTCCAATCTGACCTATTTTAATATACTTTTATTTATAAAGCCTAACGTAATATATTTACTTTCTCTCCTAATGCCCTGCTTATCCAGTACGCATAGGCTATATGTAACTATGTCTCCATAATTTCTTTACGAAATACCTTCTTGATTAATACAAAATTATTTCAGTTTTGTATATTTGTTACATTTAATGTATGATACTGTTAGTGCTTGCATACGTGTGTGCATGTGTGATACAGACCATGAAAACAGGATTAGACATAGTCCTGCAATCGTTATAAATTCTTAAAAATGTAATTTACTATAATTATAATAACGAAATAAATAAATAAATAAATAGAGAAAGATCTGAGCTTTTTATTTATTAATTTTACTTAATCGTATTTTACTTAATTTAAAATGTATTCAATATGAAGCAGGAAATATCTAATCATGTTCATTTAAATTCAATAGCATGGTTGTGAACAGTATGTAAATAACTACTTTAAAAAAGGAAATTGTGAAAAACATGAGACATAGTCAGAGAGACATCAAATAAGACAGGAATATGACTAATAGAGATGAAGAAGAATATATACATACATACATACATACACCTGCATAAACACACACATATAAAACACTGAAAGACAGAAGGAAGCAAACAAACAGCAAAGCTGACAAAAAAAAGAAATTAATATATGTGTGTGTGTTAGTGTGTGTATGTGTGTGAGTGTTTGTGTGTATGTGAGTTGATTGCAGAAAATTATAACAGTGACCCAAATAAAATTTAAAATATACAGAAAGAAAAAACCAGTATATATTTATGAATATAGATAAAGAGAGAAAGAGAGGAAAAAGCGAAAGAGAGAGAGAGAGAGAGAGAGAGAGAGAGAGAGAGAGAGAGAGAGAGAGAGAGAGAGAGAGAGAGAGAGAGAGAGAGAGTACCTTGGTATAGACCTCTTGACAGTATTCCTTGAATGGAGAAAAGAATACAGAAAGCCAAAGCTTGAACAATGTGAATGTAGTTCATTTTCTCCTCGTTGTCCCTAAATTTACTTTCCAATGTTCCGATGTTAAGAAAGCACTTTCAAAAAGTGAATGATGAAATGCAAGAGAGCTGCAGAATTTATAAGTCTTATTTCAGACAGCAATTTTACAGTCTTTACCTTCATTGGATGGTTTACCTGGATCAGTTGATGTAAGCGCCAATCGTTTGCTTCGTTTTGGGAAACGGCAATTAAGCTAAAAGGCGGGATTATTTTATTGGAGGATGCCAGAAGACAGATACATTGTACGTAGGTGTTTCGGGCCACGTGGTAATTTAACAAAGGGATTAACCATTAATCTGTCTAACGGAAAATCTGTTAATTTATCTATTACTGCAGTTAACCTGATGGCCATGTTTGGTGGAACTATGGGAAAGTTAATCTCCTTCATTAATAATAAGATGTAGAGATAAAACTCTGCTGTGTTTCGGCATATTCGAAGTTATCCTTCGAACAAAATTTTCTTGCTATAAGGATAATCACTAAAGTGGGTGCTCTGGACTACAAGATTAACGCTTGACGTTAAACTCTGCAGAATGGTAATTTGTGCCGCTGCCCTGACAATCGCCAATACATTCTCTTGGGACACACAAAGTGGCGCCTGCATGGAACGCGACATAAATAATCTTTAATACATGAGAAAATGACAAATAATACACTCAACAGCTTCCTAGACAGTTAGCTGATGTTAACAGATAAAGTACCAGTAATTAACTAATTACACAGTCGCAGATTCATTTAGGACTCTCTCTCTCTCTCTCTCTCTCTCTCTCTCTCTCTCTCTCTCTCTCTCTCTCTCTCTCTCTCTCTCTCTCTCTCTGCGTAGGCTATCAATTTGAATCTAACATGTTGAATTCTAATCAAGGTATAAATAAATTTGATAGTGAAAAGAAATGAAATAATCTTAGCTGACGAATTTATTTTTTGTTTGTTTATTTGCTTGTTTATTTTTTTATTCGTTCTATTATTTTTGTGATCATCACAACTTTCCACTAGCTGTTGACGAAAATATTTCTCTTAAAGGAAAATACGTTACACATGTCACAGAAACAAAGCCCGCCCTTCGTAACTGATTATATTTTCTAGCCAATGTTTTCAATTCACATTTAGCAGAAAACAAAATCAACTCGAATAAAAGTTCATAATAAATGTGCTAAGAAAAGAAACATTTGATCAAAAACTAAAAATCGACACAACTGTCAATAACGTGATTTTCTTTCCGGCTATTATTTTTTCATCCGGTATAAGTGTGATTGGCGACATTCATTATATTTTCTTTGTCGATCACTAAATGTGACATCTGCAGCTTTAGCTTCTTTGATTAGTTTCTTTTCTTCAGCTGCGTTTCTTTTTCTCTCTTGTTTGTTTAACGTTCTCTTCTTATCATTATTATTTGTTTTCTTTTTTTCTATATTTCTTTTTTCTGAGTTAAAAGGAAAATCGAATCAGAAAAAGTTAAGAATTCTTTCACCATAATCATTTATCTGTGTGCTTTATTTATTACAAATTAAAAACCGCTATTCTGAAACACACACACACACACACACACACACACACACACACACACACATTTATTCACAAATAATATATAAATATTTCAGTATGTGTATTGTGTGTGCATGCGTTCGAAATTTATCATGATAGATGTATCTTTGCTGTAAAACTATATTACATCAAAAAAATGCTGAGGAGTCTTTTGCGGTCAAAAAAACCCAACAAAAAACATTATAACTCTCTTCGTGGTTACATTAGTGCCTGCTGTGGGGTCAGATAATAATGTTTGTTTTTGTTTAGAGGAGTAATAGCATCTTAAAGACTTTTTTTTTTCTTTTTTTTTTTGTTGGGATATTCTCATTTTATTACTTTAACTTCTTTTCTTACTTATTTCTTCTTCTTTTCTTTTTTTTAATTTACCTTTTTTTTATTACTTATTTATTTATTTACTTGTTTGTTTTTTGTTTATTTATTTTACATTGATATATAATTAAAACCTCAAAGAAACACATTTTTTAAAATTTTTATCCAAATTGAATTCAGCACATTTTTTATTTTTTGTTGTTGTTTTTTTTGTGCTTTTTTAAATATTCTTACTTTTCTAAATCAAGATTTTTTCTTTATGTTAATCTTTACATTTATTATTCAATTTCGAGTAAATTTCTCAATCTCAGTTTTATTTAGTTTTGTCTCATAGAAACTGTTACTTGCATGAAAAACTCAGTATCGAAATACAACCAACACTGCAAATTAATAATAGCTTCTGCTACAAAATGAGGTCACACGAAATATGTGCTTTTGAATCTTTGCTTTTTCCACATCAACAGTAATTGTGTTTACCCTCACGCATGAACATCATCAAACCATCTACATTATGCATTTCATCGTCTCGTTATAATGTTGACAAAGTTTTCCCGAGCTTGCCTTCTTTCTGCGTGGTATCTATACAAATATTGAGCACTACGAAGTCAATATCGAGGCTGTTGTGTTGAAACAGAGGAGAAATTGGTCAACGTCTTCACGGATAAACCATTAGTCGCGTTCAGTCAGTACTTTCTTTTCATATAACAATAATAAAAAAAAATAAAAGTGATAATAAATAAATATCATTATTATAATCATATTAAAAATATTTATATTCACAATATATATATATATATATATATATATATATAAAAGAAAAATAATTATAATAATAAAATTAATTTTATTGATTTTCACTGCATTTAATTATAATTAAAATTTTTATTCTTACGTAAGAACATTTTCAAAATTTAGTATATTCAAAGAAGAGAGAGAGAGAGAGAGAGAGAATTTGTTGTGTTTTTGTGAACCAAACAGACTGGCAAAACGAGTTAAAAAGACGAATAATAATACAAAAATTAAAAATTAAAAGATGGAAAGATAAATCAATAGAATGTTATATAGAATGCAAACTGATACACTTTTTACAACTCTAAGAGCATCCCTTGGTGATATGGCGTTTGACAAACCAAATCTCGTCCAGAAAAGGACCGTCTAAATAAAAACAAACCAATGACATCAGATAGAAATTTCTCTATCCTAAAGGCAGAATCAAATCAATTATCGCGGCTTAAGTCCCAAACGAAAAGAGGACTTTTTTCAAAAATCCTTCGGAAAATAATAATCTTGTTAAATTCGCATAAAACTTATTTAATCGACGACAATTACAAATAATATAAACTGATCATCGTGATTTAAAGCATTTGATTTTCTTTTTTCTCCTCACCACCCACAGAAATGACCAAAAATAACAGACCTTGGCAAATTACCTAACATCAGACTGTTTGTTACATGATTTATTTGGGGTTTTTTAACGTTTTCGGTACATATTCATAATTAATTCTGATGGGTGTTCTTGTGGGCTTTTTTTTTTTGAGGGGGTTGGCCTTTTTTGTTGTGTGAGTTTGTCTTTGTTTATTTGCTTTTTGTCTCTCTCTCTCTCTCTCTCTCTCTCTCTCTCTCTCTCTCTCTCTCTCTCTCTCTCTCTCTCTCTCTCTACATCTGTTTATCTATCTATCTCTCATCTGTTTGTACATATATATATAAATTAGTAATTACCGAGCAATAATGTCCTTTGAATTTGTAAATATCGAGAAACAAAACTTATATTGTACTAAGTGACATCTATTATTAAACTAAATACTTAACTGCGGAATAAACAAACTTTATCTCAAACCAGTTAGACAAACGTGATAAAACAATTCCGTTTAATTTCAAAGAGCCTCGAACTCGTTTCCGATACTTGTTCCTTTTTTAACAGGCATTAATATAGCTCTTTAGAAACATAATCACAAATTTAATAGTTCATACGGATGTGAGTGCTTATAAAAATGCTACATAACTTTTCAACAATGACTATATTCTTGTTAATTACAACATTTACTTTTAATGACAAGATATATCTCTAATCATACAAATGCGGCTCATGCATATATATTCAAATTTTAATTATATGCTTTTTTGCTAGATTGTTCCGTTTCCATGACGTATACTTTATGTTTAATAATAGATGTTACTTAGTACATTGCAGTTGTTGTTTTTTCTATTTAAAATGTTGTTGCTTTGATCTTGTTTTTGAAATAATACATAGGTGCTGACAAGAAAAAATATCACAAGTACTCACATGAATAATGACCTTAAAATAATTTCAATTAAGTGCAGTTAGTCGGAAATGAAATCGTTATTTTGTAATCAACTTCCAGCTTCCTGCTGTTGGAATTAATGAAAGCACCTACATTAAAATAATAATAATAATAATAATAATAATAATAATATAATGATGATGATGATGATGCCGATCATGATGATGTTGATACTGATGACGATGGCTGATGATGATGATGATGATAATAATGATAATCATCGTTGTCAGAATAATAATCAGAATAATAATAGTAAAGTGAATGAAACAAATTGGGATAAGATATATTTTTTGAATCTTATATTATAAATTAAAAGGGCTTGTTCTCATTTGCTTGCACATTATGTCTTTTACTGATAAAGTATAAAGGGATCTACTGGATTTATATTTAATAACTTGTTTTGATTTATGACAGATTGTGCACTCATTAAAACTGTACATGGCGTAAATAATAATAAGAAGAAACAAAACATTGCTATAATTTTTAAAAACATTTAACGTTTGTCTATGTAACTGAACTCTTTCTATCAAACAAATCATTCACGGATGTTTTCAGTCTGTTATCCCTCGCTTTGTGCTATAAATCTTACTAATGAAGATTTTAAAGACGACTGTCACTGTAATCAGACTAGGCGTTTTGGATGACAATAATCTCGCCTTTCAAATGGCAAATGACAGATTATGTTAATATATTGAATTTCTTTGCTCGAATCCATTTGTTAAGAGATAATACTTTCAGTTGTAGTTGTGATTTTTTGTTGCTTTTTTTACTTTCATTTAATTTTTCTGTCTTCCACTATATTTATTAATATCTATTACACATTCAAATGATCTGCATTTATATTTATGTAAATTATTATTTATGGTTCGCTAGGTTAATTATATTGTTCTTCTTTAATTTTTTAAATTTATTTATTTGTATATTTTTGTGTTTGTTTTGTTTTGTTATGTTCTGTGTTACTTCTTTTTTTTTCTTTTTTTTTTTTTTTTTTTTTTTTTAGTACAATGTAATCTCTCTTTTTTATATAAAAATATAACGTTATCAAAATTCTATTACACGAATGAAATCAAATCCATTCACCAAATAATAATGATAAAACAGAAAGACAGCAGCTTAATTCGTTAAGAACAGTAATTCTGGTTCTGCAAAGGTCAGTTGTCTTGACCCCTCTTCCGAATTCTCATAAAAGTAATATCCAGATCATTGTTCAACAGGCGGGAGATGACTCTTCACGTGATCTCTTCATGCGATTAGACATGTCGTCTGCTGCTTGTGCCGCGCTGATCAGACTTGTCGTCTGCAAGTCGGCCAAGCTTGTCTTGCAGAAACAGTGACATGTAATTTGTCATCGTCGTCAGACGAGATCATCTTAAATATTTCAATTTCTCATTCAGTGAAAAGAATCAGTATATTTTCATTAGCACTTATGAATGGCAAGAGACTAAATTTGTTGATATGCTTGGATGCGCCGGGATTTTGGGTCAAAAATAAAAGTTAATATCTTTGATATCTGTCAAGAAGTGTTAATGTCTCTGTTCAACGTGTAAGACGACAAGATAGATACTTAACATGGTCCTTTTTACCTGCAGGAAACGCCACAGGAAGAAAACACTGCAGAATAGTTGAGAATGTTTGTAATTTGCTAGTCACTAAAGTGACTGTCTGTTTTTAAATGCCTAGGCTCAGTTATCTCTTTAAATAATTTTAGATTAGCAAGACAGAAAATGTAAGAGGTGTATTGGGATGTAAAGATTTATGTATTTTCTTATGCAATTAGTTTTTGGCAGGATGTATTGCTAGAATTCACGTATCAGTTAATACTAAGACTGGATAATAAAACATACAAGAAAAGGAATTTCGTTTAAAACAACACCAATGTATCCCATGTTATGCTACTGACTTATTTATCTTTCAAATTATCTTTTCTGGGCTGAGTTTTTCAGAAGACAAAATCTGTGTCACTTGTAAGAGAGGATAAGTAGCTCGTTGGCGTTATCGTGCTATGGATTATTTTTGTCGAACTACAATTAGTGGTTCAGATAAATAAAATAGTGAAATCGTTGTGGACAGTATGATTTAACACTGGTCATTATTAACTGTAATGAGTTAAGGTTCAGGCATGTTTACCATGGACATGACGTTTTTGCTTGATCGATTACCGTCACATAGCCTTCACTTGTAATTTTAACAGTATAGTAATATTTCACATAATGGCCACATTATATAAATAGCTCAGACATAAAACCATTACCTTTTTTTTCTCTCTCTCCCTAATCTATAGTCTTTCGTAGGCAAACTAGAAACATTTGTCTAACATATCAGTTTAAAAGGTCACATTAAATTTTAGTTCAGATTCTCGGAGTAAACGCTTCCCCAGAAGTGAAATAGAAATCCATACTGTAGTTAAAAAGTGTTTTATTGTGATGCCGTTTACACTGGTCTATGTGATGTCAACGTTACTACTCCCAGCAGTGAGCCACATCTCCGTGCTCCGTGAAGAAACGATACACACATTCTCTGTGCTTCAGCGCATCCCAGCAGTGCAGTCTGAAATATATAGAGAGAGTTATAGTCAAATGTGTGTGTGCGTGTGCGTAGTCAGACAGAGTTAGACAGACAGACAGAAAGACAGTCATACATATAGACAGACATAGAAATATAGATAGATAGATATAGAGACAGACAGACAGAAACAGAGATACACACACACACATTGTAAAATCTGCGGTAAGTACTATTCGCATTAATAATATTCTTAACTATAAACGCATTTATTTTTAACATTTCGTTTTCAAATAATTCAAAACAAAAATAACAATAATAATGAATGCCATTACATCATTATTTTTATAAATATTTGTTATTTATATATAATGGTTACATACTTTTGCCTAACCTGGCCTAGGTTATCAATAATTTATGAACATGGCCTATTAAAACAACTAGATTTTAAAACACAGTATATCCATATAGGTGTTATACAGCTTGATTAACTGTGAAAACAAATTTTAAAGATAGGCCATACACATTAATTTCAGTTTCGGATTTTCATCCGACTTGACCACTCGCAATGATTTATTTCATTATTTGCAAAACACTCCTCACACACACACACACACACACACACACACACACACACACAAACAAACACACACACACACACACACAAGCACGTAGCCCAACAGGACAAAAACTTTAATCATAATTCTGGGCAAAATTGATGGTTTTTATTATATTCACATAATCCTTGCATTACTTGACCGGCTTTGAAAAAGCATCATTAACCTAACAAAGTGTTACATAAGTAAACCTGTTAGCAGTAACACTGCAAATACTTGAAATCGATTTTTCTTCTTCTTTTTTTTCACCTGTTTATGTTTTAAAAATCTAGAACAATAATAAATAACTAAACTGTGTATACTGTGTATACCATACATGTATACACACACACGAGATATACAGACACACACACACACACACACACACACACATACGTACATATATAGAAAGATAAACACAAACACAAACAAAAAACAACAGAATCCAAAAGTATATAACATTTTTTTCCAAATCTAACATATAATCCTTGTATTATATTTCCAGATGGGTTCTATTGTTTATGGACAATGCTGAATATTTTTATGTATAAAAAACTGAAAACTTAGTTTGCTTGTGGTTATTATGAGTGAAGTCGAGTTTTGTCGAAGTTTGCTTTTGAATGAGTGGGATTCAGTCGGGTTTTGTCTTAATAAGGTTTTCATTATTCATACACAAACATGTCTAAATTTTTGCCTGTTTTATTCTTAAGAAGTGAGTCTACATGTAATCAAATAATTATTATATACTCTTTTGACAAGAATAAAATAAAGATTTTAAATTATATAGTTAACACAAAAGACTCGTATACATACATACATACATACATACATACATATATATCCCCATGCAAACACACACACACCTATATATATATATATAGGTGTGTGTGTGTGTATGTATGTATGTATGTATGTATATATGAAAGAGAGAAAACAAGATATGTTGTATATAACACGAATAGGACTTGTCAGTTTCACGGATTAACCGGACTGTTGTTAATGGTTAATTGTAATGTCCGTGTCTAGTTACAGGATAGTTTTAAATTCTGACACTTACTGCCACGCTTAGAGATCTTCTGATAATGGTTTTCTTTATTAGTAAGAAAATCTTGATAAAGATTAATTTTTCGTGACATTTTATCACATCTTAATAATGTTCGAGTACTGAAAATACCGCTTACACTGCTAAATGTGTATTTTCACACTGGAATTTTTCAAAAGCGAGGCAAATTTCTACATAATTTTCAAAATGTTACTGGATTATCTCAGACTAATGGTTACTGATATTCATTTTCATAAATAATGTATGCTTCTATAATCTGTTTCTGTTTTGCTAATCCCTTCAGTGAGTGTTTTCTCAGTGGTTCTTTTTTTAATTCATTTGATTTTTATATTTTTAAGTGTTATAATATTACATATGTACTCTGTGTATTCAACTGTATACTTGCATATAAATTTGATTATGTGTATTTTTGTACGTCTGTTTCCACGAACATAAATTACTTCCTCTGGAAATCATTTCCTATATATATATATATTGTTGTTGTTATAATAATAATAAAAAGTTTAACTACCCACCGTTTCCGTATCCGACATTTTCGTCAAACAATAAAGGCTGATATTTTGCCTGAAGACATCAAGTACAGTTAATAAGATAAATTGTGAGTGGGAACTGACATACCTGCAAGTTGCACTGGGGTCCAAAGGGCACACTTCAGAAGGCGGACATAGCTGATCTGGAGCGCACGCAACGAATGTAATAACTGTTTCAAATAATTAAACAATAAAAAAAAAAATAAAAAAAAAAAAAATCATTCTGTAAATGTTGTACTCGTGCTTATATGGAATTAGTGTAAATTATGTCTGCGGTTAGTATTCTAAGAAAGAAATTTTGTATGCGGTTGCCTTTATATAATATATATGTGTATGAACGGAAAAGTATATATATAAACTGAGTATATATACATACATATATATGTATGTATGTATATATACTCAGTTTATATATATACTTTTCCGTTCATACACATTGATTAATATCTTGTATTAGCAATTTGTGCTTTATCTGGAGTTGGTGGGTGTCGGTCTATAATTAAAACTAATACTTACGTAACACTGAGAGAATGAGAAGAAACAGCAGCTTCATGTTTGTATTTCTCAACCAGGTTAAAAATAAACACACGCATTATCACTTAGATAAAGTTCAAGGACAAAATATTGATCGGAAGTGATTCAAGAAATTTTACATAGGTGGAGCAAATAACAGATAATTATACCATCCTTTTAATTTTTTTTTATTAAAATAAAATTCAGCTTTGTTCTCATTTTCTTCTTCTTTCTTTTCTTTTCTTTTCTTTTCTTTCTTTCTTTCTTTCTTTGTATATATATATAACATAAAGTATTCATGTAATAGAAATTATTATTAGTTACTTCATTTTCATTTATTATTATTATTATTAATTCTTTGAAATTGGAAATAGTGAATCTGCTTAATCTAGATACATATTTATGTATGAACGTTTGCGTATGTTTGTTCTGTTGTAAGTTGGCGGTTTTATATTTATCTATTTGTAAGTAGATTATTCTGTTAGGAGATAGTGTTTTTATGATTATATTTTTATATCTAGATATATTTTCAAAATTGTAGAGATAAGAAATTATTACCAGCTCAGAATGACGTTATAAATTATCATAAAACTGTATGAAACGAAAACAAGGAATAAGAAAAGGAAAAGTTAATTTAAGGCCTCCATTCAAACTGTCAGGAGCTAAGCTTGAATTTGTTTAACTTAAATCGAAATCCGAATATGCAAACAACCCACCGCCCAAAAAAATCCCAAAACAACAACAAAAATTAATAAACAAAAAACACAACACACAAAGAAACAAACAAAAAAAATTCATTAAAAACAACAAGCCCCCAGAAAAAAATCATTATTTCTTTTTCTTTATAATTCTACCTTGAAGGAACCTGCCTACCTTCTGCATCACTGAAAAAGAGCAGTTGTCCAGTAATGAGAGAGAGAGAGAGAGAGAGAGAGAGAGAGAGAGAGAGAGAGAGAGAGAGAGAGAGACGCGGATATTGGGACACAAATATCTCTTTCCTCTTGTTCTGCCCCAGTTTCCTTCACAGTTTTACCAGCTATCCCCTGAATTGCGCTCTATGCAATGGATCGCGTACGTTTGGTAAGAAATTACATCAGAATCATTAATCGAGGTTTGTTAGGTTTGATAATGTTCAGAAGAGCTGGAATTCCAGAACTTGTACGATCGCATCAAAAAGACGAATTTTATCTCCACTATCATCGATCTTCAGTAACAGATATTGTTCAAATATTAGCAGGTATATCGATTTTCATTTTTACCAAATAATCTCCTTTCTTTCATCGTATATTCCTCCTTCTGTTGTCGAAGTACTAGCACGCTAATAAAAATAAAAGTATTCACGAAAACAACAACAAAACAAAACAAAACAAAAAAAAGAAGTAGAAATTAATGTAGTTAAATTTTTAATTCAACTTAAACTACCGTTATAATGACTTATTATGCACAAGCGCTCTCTGTCTCTCTCTCTCTCTCTCTCTCTCTCTCTCTCTCTCTCTCTCTCTCTCTCTCTCTCTCTCTCTCTCTCTCTCTGAGAGTATGTATATGCATGTCTACCTGTCTAACAGGGGTTTATGTATGTCAGTTTAGATTCAATTGTTAGTGGATGGTTTTGCATCAGTTCTTGGTGAATTCTTTTTGCTATTTTCCATTTGAACTAATAGTTTAAAGGCCAGTGTTTGAATATTCATGAATATGAGAAGGTATAAAAACTAATTTTTTGCTGTTAATCGATAAGAAAAAAATCATTAAATTATACACATACACAGACAAACAAACGTGCACATCAAAGACACACACACAAACACATATAAAAAAGATAAATTTATTAAATTTATTACAGGCTCAAAAAGATGGATAAGTTGGAGACATGAAATTGATGTGTTGGCTGATCTTGTATATTTCATTTTAACAACTTTCTCAGGTTTGTTTATTATATTAAAATATTTTATGTTAACTTTGTCATTAAGAAATTTATATTTCAAGTACAAAGTTTACAAGAACTGAAGACAAAATCAGTCACATGGTATTTCTGAATATTATTGTTCAACTTCATCCACTTACTGCAATCAAAATTAAAACATATGATGAAACAAATGATTGATTTATTTTTTGTTACATTAAATTATATAAATAAAAATAATAATAATAATAATAAAACTGGTAATAGCAGTTAGTAATTGTATGGTTTTAAAATATGACAAAAAAATAATAAATGAGAATATTTTTTCAAAAATTTAGTTGATGATAAAAATTATTTTCAGATGTCATTTTATTGACAATAAATTTAAATTAGAATATAGACTATTATACAAAAATATAAAACAGAAATAATCACACAGATTTGAGAATTCTCTGCATCCAGTTGTTTCTCATTGTCAATGGTTACCAGAGTTATCTATTATTTCACTGTTTATTTGACAGGTCTGCAGACTATCGGAGAGGAATATGTGAACATTATTCAAGTTGATAAAACATTAAGGTCACTGCCTTCCCAATGGGTAATGTTGTCAGGTTAAATTTAACTACATAATTAAAAATTGATTTATATTATATTTTTTCACCAAAAAAAATTAATTCAAATATTGGAATTGTATTATGTCTGGTAGATTTGATTTAATAATAGAATAAAATCAATAAATATGTTTTAGAATTTTCTTTCTTTATTACAAATTTTAATAATATTCACATAACAGTGAATTAATTTCTTATTTATTCGATTACAAAAAATATATTATAATAATAATAATTAAATTAAATTAAATAATTAGCAAACGCACTTTTAATATATTTAAATTCCTTGTTCTTTTTTTTTTCTTTTAACTTGTTGTTTTTATTTATTATTTCTGTTTTTATTATTATAAGTCATCATCTTCAACATCAATATTATTATTATTACTAGAAAAGGATTCTGATGGTAACTTTACATGTACTGTCACCTTATGCACTGAGAAAAGCTATTGAAAAGCTTGAGTGGTATCTTCAGACATCATCTCTGGATGTGAGAGAAGAAAGCAGACAGTTCCTGCTACAGACAGTTCCAGTGCTGAAACACATCATCACAATTTTACACAGAAGTCACCTTGCAGTTTTTTATATTAATGGAATTTTTTACCATCTAGCAAAACGTATCTTTGGTGTTCACTATGTGAGTAGATTTGATAAATGAAAGTTTTAATGTTCAAATATACTTGTTTAAAAGGTAAAATTGCTTAAATATCTTTATTATGCAGTATAGTTTGATTGGACTATTTTATTTGTTACTGGCAATATGATTTTGCTAATAATAAGGTATGTATATTATAATCCATATAAATGCATTGAAGGTACCTTTTACCACTATAGCTTACATAAATATATATATAGCACTATTTAATTTGGTTTTATTTGTTGAACAGTTACATTCTTGAAAATTATTATAAAACAAAATATGTCACTTATTTAATAAGATACAATCAATTATTTATTACAGATTCAGTATATGCCAAAACAAGACAATTTCAAAAGCAAAACTTTTAAAATTCTTGGTTGGCTCTCATTGGTCCAACTGGCAGGAAGTTTAGTGCTCCAGTTGTACACGTCGAAGAAATTACATCAGAAAACATTTGGGCAGAAAGATAAACCTGTATTGCCTAACAGGTATATATTCATAGAAAAATTACCTTGTAACAATCAATCAGCAGTTTGCAACAAAATGTTACTTTCAGTTTCATTAACAAAATATTTAGATCTGTGAAAATCTAGAACATCTGTAATTTTAAGTTATTGTCATGGAGAAAAAAGAGGCAGGTGAGTGAAATGATGTGCCATATTCAGATGACTATTTAGTCAAATGATTGCACAAATGCCTGAACTTAAAGGGTTCCTCCATTTTAATTAATGTAAAACTTAAAATAAAATCAGTCATAATATTAATTCAATGATGTGATTATTTACATTAATATATCACACTAATTTCTAATATATCTTTTTCATATAATTCTTATACTAGGTGTGTGGAAAAAAATCAAAGTATCACAAGTTAGAAGGTTGAGAAACAATGAAGATGTGACATTTTTATTGTTCCTTAAAAATTCCATTAGACATATAGAAAAAGTGTGATTGCTGATGTGAGAAACTGAGACATTTGGTCATATCTTCCTTATTTCTAGAATAATGACCTAAAACTTTGAGAAACTTCTCCTTCATCAGTATTCAAAAATCGAAAGCCAGGTTGTATGAAGATATGTATACTACATCATAAATCTAAATTTCATTAAAGAGATTTTTCAAATAGACTGACAGAATGGAATTATTGAAGACCACACTTTGCTGATGCTGTGCGCAATACTAACCTCACAGCAGAGAAATCTTGTGAGAGCAAAACGGGTTATTTGCACAAACCTACTTACATTAGTTCATGTTATTGGTAGAAATTATTAAAGGAGACTCACATCATTATTTTTGTAACTTTTTATCACTGACATCTAATGGTGCATCTTTTGTTAACCTAAGCTCTGCATTCCATCATTTGTCAAGATGACCTGTTAAAAACCAAGCCATTTTTGAAGACAAAGTAACTTATTTAATACTAAACTTAAATATGAAAAACATATATATATTTCTCGCATAACAGTCAAACAAAATAGTTTGGTCAGGAAAATGTAAGAGGCGAGGCACATTGATTTAATATTGCATATTATCTGACTTTCACCAGAGACACACTCATTTCATGCATATAGCTACATTCTGATATACACGTACAGGAAATTTTTTTTAAATTTAGATACAAATTACTGTTAATAATTATTGATTAGAATAAATTAATAACAAAATAATTTTACAAGATTGAAATTAATTAATAAATATAAAATGCTAGCTGTCTTATTATCAGCTTGTTTTTATTGTAATATATTTTTAAATTCAAGTTACTTTATTTTAGTCATAATTACTTAAACCATCCTTTTTTTAATACCATAAATATTTGTTATTATTATTTCTTTTATATATTATGATTTTTTTCAGATTTATTATTATTATTATTATTACATTTACACTTTTCCTTTCTCAGGTCTAGAAAAAATTCCTTGAGTATTGTCCCTCCTATCCAGAAATGCTCTCTGTGTTTGGAGTTAAGAAAAAATACAACATCCACACCTTGTGGTCATCTGTTCTGCTGGGCATGTATACATGAATGGTGCCAGACAAAGGTAAAAGTGAAATTCATACTTGAAAAAATGTTTTTTAAATGTAATGACATTTATCACAATAGAAATTTAAATAATACTTAAAATAAACTTCTAAGCTGCAATAATATTAAATTATAGTAAATGGTAATGCTAAATTTGCATAAATTTAATTTTTAATTAATAACCGCTTTTTTATCAGGGTGTTTTTTGGTAACAGTGACTATGAATTTATAGATATGAGATAATTTTGTTAATATATTTATAGATAAAATACTTTAAGTCAGAATCACTTTTAGTTATTAAGATAAATATTTTAAAATAAGGAATGAAATAATTGTAATAAACACAGGCTGCATTTAATTAAATTTCTGTAAAATATATTTTGATCTTTGAGGTAAAATGATAATCAAAATTACCATGTAACAATCAACCGGCAGTATGCAACAAAATGTTACTTTCAATTTCATTAATAAAATACTTAGATCTGTGAAAATCTAGAACATCTGTAATTTTAAGTTATTTGTCATGGAGAAAAAAGAGGCAGGTGAGTGAGAAGCACATTTTGGTATGAAATGATGTGCCAGATTCAGATTACACAAGTGGCTGAACCACTACGAAACATACAATTTCAAATGTAATCACTTACATACAAAACTAAACAGGTAAATGACTTGATAAAATGTAAAATTGGAATAGCTTTTCAGACACATTGCAATATTTTCTTGAAAATGCTGAATATTTATATTTATTTAAAATGCATAAAAAAATGTGCATGCACACAAACACACGTACATACATATACATACATAAATACATACATACATATAAATGTGTGTGTGTGAATGTGTATATATGTGTCGTGTGTGTGATAATGATGACCATTTTATTAAATGTTATTTTTTCCAGGCAGAATGTCCATTATGCAGAGAACAGTCTCCTCCTCATAGTCTTGTTTGTTTAATGAATTATGACCCATCTTGATGTTTGAACAATTTTAAAAATAACAATCAGCATTACTTTTTAATAAATATTTATCTAACCTGTGACCAAACACAAATGCCTGTAATACATTTTTCATGGGTCCACTTTTGTTGATTCATGTGTGTTACAAGTTTCATGTGCATGCTGTAGCTCATTGGTTAGAGCAATGGTCTGAAGTGTTATTATTAATAAAATCAATACTTTTCCCCAATTACATATGATGTGTCTAAAGCTGAAATACATTGTTATCAAGAGAAAATGAAAGACTAGTTCACTATCTCATCATTGGAGGATATATTATTATTTACCATTATGTTAATATGCTTAGGTTGTTAAGCTTTTCATTTTAGGTTTTCTCTCAGTGCCAGCATAAGATAGTAAGCTTCAGAGACATACTTTAGAAGTTACTTTGTAAGTTGTCCTCTATTTTCTCAACTGAAATAATTTTTAAAAGAGGAAGCCAAAATAAAAAGTTCAAACGGAACTGATATTCATGAGGAAAACAAATGATTATCTTCAAATGGAATGGCATTAATGTTTAATTGATTAACTTAGAGAAATGTTAATATTGTCTAAAAACATAATTAGAAACAAACAACAAAAAGAAATAAGTGAATAAATTTTCTTTATTCTGCTATAAAATGTCTGTTTGCAGAAACTGCATGTAAACCATGAAAATGTAATATACAAATGTTTGATGCAATTTACATTAATAACTTTAGATTTCAAAAATTAGATACTTTAAAAAAAAAAAAGCACACAATTCTTAAATACATTATTATTATTTTAATTTTTTTAAATTATAAATTGTGGAATGTATTGCTAAAGTAATAACATCAACTATGAGAATTTAAAAATGATAAAAAATTGATTCTTTACCTTTTATTTCGAAGAATGTTTAAAAAAAATTCCAGCAATATATAAAATCTATATTGTATCTCATCTTTAGCAATTTTACTTTTATTCTTTAAAATGTTAATTGTTTTAATAAACAATTTCAAAATGACATCCTGATTAGTAAAAGAAACTATAACATACTTACATTTTGATGTGATAAAGACAAATATTTTAAAAATATTTTTTGCTTTTTAAACAGTAAAGAATTATAAAAAATTAACAAATTTGTGTGAAATTAAAAATAATTTCCTAAAGTCTCATGTCTTTCTTTTCTAATATCAAATTACAGATTTGTTTGTGCTGGAGTACATAAATGATGGTACCAGACATATATATATATATATATACAATCATGAAAATATGATTTGATGATTTTTTTTAATGAACATTTAAATCAAAATTATTTGAAATAAATACTAATAATAAAATCACATTTTAATATTAATATTAATATTCTTAACAATTTTTGTATAAGCTGAATATTACCCATTAATGTCAGTACATTAATATATATTGTGTATTTCCTTAAATCAGTTGAGTATTGTATAAAAATTGTGACCATATTTCAATAAGTCATCAGGGTATGTTTGTTTCTTGCATATGGAATGTGTTAAAAAATGTTCTGCATAGTTGTTCCACAATAAAAATAAGAAAAGAAAAAACATTAAAAAAATATCTGTTAAGAAATTTTAGTTGGCATGATTATGAAGTAAGCAGATATAAAATTTACCCCAATTCCAGAATAGACAAGCCTTGAACACACACATAGCTATGACTGTATAGATATGTTTATGCAAAATAAAGGTATATGGCACCGAACTGGAATATTTATGAAAGGAATGAAAATAAGTTCATGGAGGAATGTAAATATGTGATATATGACAAATGGAATGTATATACATAATGTAATTAAAAAACCGTCAGTTTGTCTCCATTAACAAAAACCCAACTCACGACTTCAAATATTTCAAAGTTTATGACCAGTTCTAGTGTGAAAATAGAACTAGTGTTTATCATTCATTACAGAACAATAAAACTACTTTATGGAGTACATTATCAAAAATCTTGATTTATATTTAATAATTTAGATTGTTTTCATTTTAAACAAAAGCTTTTTATCACTACATTATGAGTATATTTTTGAAGATGTCTTTTATTAAATTTAATAAGTTATAATAATAATTTCTCTGGTGTAATTTCTAAAACCAGTTAGATACTAAATGATTATCTCTGTAGTAAACACTCACATTATCAAGGAATAATACTGCTCTAAAGAAAACGAGACAACAACAAGTCCACACTTCATTTCCTATGTACAAACATTATCTGTGCTATACAATAACTTTTTATAGATTTTGTCACTTAAATAGTGAAAGGCCACATCATGAAAAGTTATAGTACTGGTAAAATACATTTACAAATACAGTCACTCTTCTAACCCTGCACCAACATGCTAAAACAAAGAAGCAATGACACAATAAATCAATCTTTTCTAAAAATAGTGTTATTTAAATTTCTGACCACCTGTAATATTTTAAAATGTTATCCAAATTTATAAAATCAATTCAGAAATAATTATTCATTGGGTGAATATGATGATTTACTGAATATTTCTCTCTCTTTGTTTTTCCCCATAAATTTACTTTTTATTTGGAGGAGTGAAAAGATTAATCAAATACCCAGTAATGATATACAAAATAAAATCTGAACATTTTTGTTTCATGTCAAATATTAAAACAATAATAAAATAAATAACAATTACAACAAACCAAATATATGAATATTTACTGTACCTATTTTACTCAATAGATGTCATTCCTTTTTTAAATTATTATTTCTCTCTTAAAAACACATTTGTTTAACTGAATTAATATCTAATGTTGGTCAAAATATTCTGTAGAAAGAAGTCAGCTGCAAAAGAAGTACCAATAATGTTATTTATACAATTCCAGTCACTTTGCAATCATTTATAACTATATAAATATTTAATTTTTATTTTTTACTCTTTACAAAATATCATGTATAATGATTTATTTTATAACATTATTTTTTCATTTTTTAGTGTTGCATTCTAGATTTTACAATATTTCAAAAGACTTTACTCCAACCGTTTTTTATGAGGAAAGAAACAGAAATATTTGTAAGTGCAGATGTCCTATGCTTTATAGAACTCTATATTCACTTTTCAAAACAATTTTAGGAGAAAGTAAACTAACTGTTATGTTATATTAAAAAAAAAAAATAATAATAAAAAAATTAGAAAAGAAAAACCCCTTAAAGAAAAAACTTTAAAAAATGTCATCCAGCACCTGTAGTATACAATGATAAACTTAAATGAAGGAATGCAGTATAATGAGCAAATATATTTAGTGTACAACTAACAAAAATAAATAGAAAAAACATATCAGGAAGGGCTGATTGAACTGCATAGATTATTACCATGTATACAGTATATATAAAGTAACAGTAACAATTTAATCTCTGTCAATTTTTTAGTGAAGCAGTTTGCAAATCTCTACTGTGTGGACATAATGGTTTAAAAATGAATATAAAAATATTTTACAGCATTTACAAAATAACATTTAAAAATCTGCCATTTTGATTAATCATATTTAAACATAGAAGACATTTCTTGTTTAATGAAGTCAAATAGTATTCCTTAAAATACAAAAAATATTACAAGTTTAAAAAAATCCTTACAAAACAAAATAAATTTTAAAAGCATAACAGAAAACATTTGTAACTGTTGTAATTCGATACAAGTATGAAATATATCTGCATTTTTAAAACAAATCTCTGTAATTCAAAGTAAATAAAACTACTGATACCAGCAAAAATATCTATAGAATAAATATGTAATTTAATATTTGTGACTGATATCTACCCTGTGAACCATTACAAAAAATATATAATATATTCATTATATGAATAGAAACAGTTTTTCTCAATAAATCCTTAAAAAAACAATTTGCAATGTTTGACAGATTAACTTGTATAAACATGTATATACATATAAGTTTGAAAGGCACTTCTGTTAAAAGCTGTGATCCTTAACATTGGAAACAAATACCAGAAGAAATTCCCAATAAATAGCTTTATATATGTATACATATGCATTCATGTACATATTATTGTATGTTATTTGATTATTGTCTTTTCAAATATAAAAATGTATTTATTGTTATTATTATTTTCAAACTGTTATAATCTTATTAACTGTCAAAGCTGTAAAGTATCTTAAAAAAAAAATATATATATATATATATATTTAACTGCTCTTCATTTTTAAATCATTAATTAACATGTAAAGTTTCTCTTTACAGTTAGTACTAATGTAAGAAAGGAAAACTGCAAAGAGAAACAATTCCTTCAAAACTCTCACTTAAAATAAATGTATTATTCAAAAATAACTTCCAAAAAGAAAAGATATTATTTTAATTTTTTAATTTTGTTTTCTCCAAAATATATTTTCTTTTGGATTCTAGCTAATTTTCTATAAATATTTATGATTTCTCACACAAGTAGAAAAAATAAGACAATAAAGCTGAGAATAAATTTTGAATTATGTATGATCATATAAAAATTTCAAAGTTCATATCAAAACATGGATAATGAATTTCTAAAAATGTTTTTCATTATATGAAGATGTTCTAAGAACTAAAATGTTTTTTTGTTAAACAATCTGATAGCTGCCAAACAGGTGTTTTCATTACACTTGTGATATGTTACTGTTGTGAGTGAGGGTGTGGGTGACAACCTCAGGTTGGTTTTCTCTCACTGGAGCCTGTGACTCAGACTGCATTCTGTGATAATACTCGTTGTTCAGACTTGCCTCTCGCAACACCTGCAACAAAATAAAAAAACACACTTCAAACTGGTGATGTACTCTTATACTACTCAAGTTCTAAATAAGCAGGGTTTTTTATTTTATTTTTATTTTTTTCAGATTTAAATATTAACTTCTCTTTTGATTCAATTTTTCAGACTGTCTTATTATTTAATTCTTTAATTTTGTTTGGACTTTTTTGTTGTTGTTTTTTTGTTCAGGTTTTTTAATAGGGGGTGTGTGGGGTGTATGGTTGTATGGGTGTGTGGGTGTGTGTATATGTTGGTTAGTTTCTTTTTTACCAAGTTAAATTGTGAACATTATAAACTGCTATATGATATCATAAAGTCAGCTGATTAACAGTCTCTTTTTAAAGACAATGGACTCGTCTAAACTCAGTTCACTTTTATTTCATGCAGAGTTCAGGTTCTTTCAACAATGATTGGAAATGACTGATAATCTAGAGCACACTGGTACCACCTGTGACTCCCAATCTTTATCATCACAGCTACCTATTCCTTTCTAGTCATTGTGTAAAATAAAGAATTTTTATTTGCAATGTAAAATGTGTGAAAGGTAAGAGCTGTTGCACATAACTAATTTTTAATGACCCTTTTCCAATGGACTGGTGAGGGATGATACCTCCCACTTTGGTCTAGAGAAATAACATGCATGCAAACTGTAATGAAAAAAAATAATAGAATAATTTTCAGAATGTCTCTGTTTACTTGTCATTGACAAGTTGGATTCTGAGCTCTACCAAAAAGTAAAATAATATCGTCACTAATCTGAAGCTGCATAACAGATTCAAAAACTTAAAAATTGTTTCTGTTTAAACAGAAATCTGTCTTAGATATCAGTTTGGACAAAGTCCACTGGATGTAAAGCAGTATGCTGGGTAATAAAGGAAAATGAGCATCAGAATAAAAAACACAAACAAAAGGTACAGAGAGCATGGTGTAACACAATCCACAGTGCACACTGGTACTTATAATACTAACCATGACCTACATGTACTTCATGCCTTGCTGCTTTCCTTATTTCCTAAAAGGACAACATCCACCATGTTAGTAATTGTTAGTAAATAGGAGTATTGTTAGTAATCTTAATACAACAAGAACAAATAAGTTCCACAGTTATAGTGTTAAATAACTAGCAATATTCTGCAATTTGGAACTGTCAGTATAATTTGTAAAAGTGAAAAGCAGTCATGCTAATCTAAGATTATTATACAGGTCAATAATCTATCATCTGAAATCAATTTCAAAATTAATATATATATATATATTTTAATGTTAGTTTTTGCATAAAGTATGTCTAGTTTAACATCAAAGCTGTGTGTGTGTGTGTGTGTATGTGTATATATATATATATATATATTACAAGCTTTAGTTAACATTTTGTTTTTTTCAAAGTAATTTATAGTTTGACTCCAGTGATTTTTAAGACAAAGAATAATTGACCTGTATCCTGGTTAGTACTAATATAGTATTAATAAATGAGTTAGCAATAAGCAAAGGTGTGAGGTTTAGTCATTACTACATTCTTTAAGGTACAAAGATAATACAATAAAATTGGTAATGCACTGTTTAAATTAAAAAACTTGTGTACTTTCAACTATTTAGAAAAGTGTCAGAAATTAATGACCAGAAGCAAGAAAATGATTTCTTGTTACTGTTTCAACAGAGGACAACTAAATTAATTTATTTGAATATAATATTTTTATATTTTAATTTAAATCTCAGATTGTTTGGTGTGGTCTGCACATTTGAGTTTTTCATAGAAAAAAAACAAAAAAACATGAAAAACATAAAACATTCTACAAAAGGTAAAAATAATTTACATAAGCAACATGTCATATATCAGAAAAATAATAATAATAATAATAAAAACATATTCCATCAAAGTAAGTATTCTCTAAAAATAAAATTAAGTAAGCAAGCAAAAATAAAAAGAATGTACTTGTAAATGTTCCTCCACATCAGCAAGAGACTGATCAATCCAGTCGAGCACTCCAGAGAGGCGGCAAGCATTCTTGGTAATAAGAACAAGATGGCTGACAGACAGGACTAGAGCAGTACATCTAAAACAAGTCAAATCTTTCTTTACAACCTGTTTTAAAATCATCTTTTTGAAATTATCACAGAATGTATTTCCTATCAAAATTTTTATCTCTACACTATATTTTAAAGAATTTTTACATTAGACCAATTATTTTGGGCCCTAGATATAATAATTTGCTACATTTTTCATAATTCACATCTACACTTTCATTTTTAGCTTTTATTTTCTAATTATCTATGATGTCTACAAATTATTAACCAAAAAATAAAAATTATTATACAATAAATATTTTTTCTTACAGTATATAAAGTATCTCAACATATATTTAAAAAGTTATGTTAAAAGTGAAAAGTTTTTGCTCACCTGGCTTCCAAGAGTCTTGGATCTAAAGGTGGGTACATAGATTTAACAACTTCATCAACACGAGGACTAATTCTTTTAGCCACAGCCACAATATCTGTCAGTGTTTCCTGTGTGCGAATATTCTGTGCATTACCCATCGTCATGCCAACCAATTTCTCAGTCAGTTGATGGCAAGTTTTCAGTATGGAAATGCAGTGAGGAACTAGACCACTAAAATATAAATTAACTGAAATATATAGCAGTATAAAAAAAAAAATCTGTGTTCTTATCATTTATGGTTTAACTATTATTGTTATTATTATTATTATTATATAAATTCCATAACATTTTGTTTTTTAAACTGAATATATTTCTTATGTGATATTTTAATTCAGCAAAATCAATAAATCACAAATGTTTACAATATATATTAAAACATGTTTCATTTATAAAATCAAGTTCAGACTTACGTAGCATCATCTACCCATCTTCCGTCTTGTAAAATCTCTTCCATGTTTGGATTGGTGAACTGAACGTCATCAAGTTCAACTCCAGTCACAGTCTGAGGTCCCTGGTCTGATGTAATAAGCTGAGCATCAGCTCTGAAACATGCAATAAGTAACACTATAAGACAAGAAATCAGAAGAAATATTTAATAAAACAAAAATTTAAAGAGAGAGAGAGAGAGAGAGAGAGGTTTTGAAACAAATTTGCAAAATATATTATATTTTGTAAAAATACCTTGTTTCTTTATGCTGAGCTGTTATGAGATCAACGTGTCGACAGTATTTCTGGTAACATACAAAAACCAAAGCCACCACAGAAGCTAAGAAAATAGCAGCTAATACACCAATTGCTACTATGACGACAACTTCCATCATGTCTCACAATCTGAAAATAGATATATCTTTTTTTAACTATGCTGTTCTTTATCTTTAAAAACTGCATTCTTCAAACAATTCATTTTATCATCACATAACACATGTTGTTTTTCAGTTATTATTTTTATTATTATTATTTTATTTTATTTTAGTATTATTATTATATTTTTTTAATGAAATAAGGATGTAACGGTGTTCTAAAAAGTTGGGTGGTGGTAATGCAAAAAAAAAGAGTATTACAAGTTTTTGTTTTATTTTACATACGTTCAAGATAATAAATTATTTTAATTCTGTGATGTCAAAACTCATTTTATAACTGGTGAATTGCAAAACACTAAATTTATGTGAATAATTTGAATATTATTTATTTTAAGCACAAAAACATGAAAAAGAATACTACATTTATGATGTATGTATATGTATCAGTTAATATTTTTACACAGAAAGCATGATTAAACATTTTTTAATTCATATCACAAATAAAAAAATTTTATAAACTTTGCATTTTGTTATAGTAGGATATTGTTTTTATGTTTTTTTTTTATTATTATTATTATTATTATTATTTTTTTTTTTTTTTTGAAGTTTTGGTACAGTCATAAAAGTGAAATTCTAATAAAATTAAGTTTTAAAAGTTACCTTATTTAATTCTCAAGAAATATCTGTTTCTTCCAATGAAGTTAAGTGATCCAGATGATTTTACATGAATAAATCATATTAACTGTTGTGTTATTTGTAATACATTTGTAGTTTAAAGTTTTATTACTGTTTGAGAGTAAAATTTAAAATGCGTGTGTGTGTCCACTGTAATGCATAAACATACTTGAATAGGAAATTTGGAGATTTTCTGAATCCTGTGCTGTTTAGTTTAAATATGCATGCTGCCATTGATAGGCCTGGACACATCTAAAATAAAGGTATTAATTCCATATTAAATTCAAATAAAACATCTATTAATTTAATATATATAAACATTTATATTGAACATTTTGATAATTATTTTCAAATTTCCAATATAATAAATAATAATAATAATAATCTCTATTTAAAGAATTATATTCATTACAAATCAATAATAACGCCCACCTGGTATTCATTTGAGTTCAGTAATCTATGTGAGTACATCAACCATTAATAACCAAATGGTATGTAATATAAAAATACATAGATACTGTAAACAAATACATAATATATACATATAAAAATGTTGTTGATATCTTATATATAGTTATACAAAAAACAATCACAATATTTAATTATTTATGTTGACTATGCCTTATATTATTTGGTACAACTATATGCCTTAAAATATTTTTGATTGAAAGAAGCTCCAAAGGCATTGACAAAATTCAATATAAAAAAATTCTGTTACAAAATTCTGTTCTTGCAGTGGATATGGATAGATTTCACTGTGGGCCTTTGACTATTATTTAAAGTGTTGACTCAAAAACTGAAGAAATGATTTAAGATTATGATTATCTTGTCAAATATGTTCAGTAACAAAATATTATGCAATAACAGCTACAAAAATAACCTTCCATACTAAGATGTAATGATAATTAATATATGCTCATTTGAGCAAAAATTTCACATTTCCATGTAGTATCAGCAAAAAATCAGAAACATTAATTCACAATTTCATATTTATTCATTGTAATATTTGTTGTTTGCTGTATTTACTTCTTTTTTTTCATTACTTTTAGAAGTTGCATATTTAATATATATTTCTATATAAAAAAAAATTAAAGATTATATATATATATATATATATGTATATAAATAACTGAAATTTAAAATATCTATCTACTTCAGAAATAATTTGATGAGAAAATAAATTATTCCTTGTAAAGTTAAATGTTGAGATTTGAGAAACAAGAGGTGTATGTCAACTGACGGGAAAAGATTACAATCCAGTCAGGAAATAATCTGCCATGATGTGTGTGAGGTGTGTGGTGGTAAACAATGGCAGGTTTGTTTACTGTCACAAAATGAGGCCAAAATCACATGAATATAACACAGAGGAAGTCTCTTAATCCATGTATGTCTAAGTTAAAGCTTTCTTATTAGTTTTCAATTTATTTTTCAGATCAGAAATGAAAAGAAATGGATATTTCCATTTATATTTACAATTTTTTTTTTAAAAAGCTGTTGAAATAAATATGCTTTTATATGGCATCTTAGCTGAAGATGTTAATATGACTCTGTATTCAGATATATTCATATATACATACCTACCTGTCCATACCATAAACCAAAAAGCTCTCTCTAGCTATTTTCATTATCACTAAAAACATACAGTATTCTCTGCAGAAGATCAAACAAATTTTTTTTTTTTTAATTTTGTATGAATAATAAAACAATAACAACAATAATTTTATCAGGTATAATATTATTACTGACAAAATACCTCACAAAAATTAGACCATTTATTTAAAGATAAAAATGGTTAGTTAACAGAAAATAAACTTCTTTTAAGCTATTATGTTAAATGGGTCAAGCTGAGACAATGAATGATGATGTACATCTATTTTAACATCAAGTTTAAAGGTGAGAGACTTACATAGGTGTGTCTCTTTGTCATGCTTGTTGTAATACTTAAGTCATTTTAAATGTTAATAATACAACAATATGATATGGGTCCACAACATGTTCTGAAGTTATATAATCTAAAATGCTGGTATTGCAATGAAGTAGATGATGGGGTGCATTAAAATCTTTGCCCAAAAAGGCAATAAATTTATCACTTGTAAAATGTTGCCTTGAAGATAATAATTAAAAAATGGTAAATATGTTACTCCATTTATAACATATCTGTTGTGTCTCCATGAACCACCTGAAATCCCAGTGACCATGTTGAACAAATATTTAAAATCACTTATTTCTTGTTGTTGTTTAAATGTTTGTGATTTGACTTCTGTCAACACAACAGTTCTTAATTCCAGTGAAGCAACTATATCTGCTTAATTATGAGATATTTCATGGTATCTTTATTATCTTAACTTTTAAATTTGAAATGCCACAAGCAAATGTGCACAGCTTTTTAGTTATTTTTAGGTACAAGTGATTCAAATAAACATTGTTCTGATTATAGCTGGAATATAGCTATGAAATGCAACAACCTTGATAACTTCCCTGAAAACTTGATAAAAGTTGCCTTAATGCCCTAAAATGTCTGATTACATCCTATGCAATGCCATAAAAATGATAAATTAAAACATAACTGGATTAAGCCTGAATGTATGTAAACAAATTAACAACACCAAAAATTATAAAATATGGTATTCTTTATCAAATATATTTTAAAATTATGTTTAAAAATTTGGTAATTATTATAATAATAGTAAAAAAAAAAAAAAAAAAAAAAAATGTTAAAATGACGAACAATAAACTTTCATTACTAACTCCCTTCATTTCTAATTATTGTAACATCAGCCACTAAGTAAAAGGAACAAGATTAACATGTAAATGGAAAAAATTTTGGGTGCAAATAAAGTTTCTTTACTTTAGTCATTACTCTGAATTATTGCCACAAACATAATAATCTTATAATGGCGGAAAAAAAACAACTGAACAGTAAACTGCACTAATACTAGTAATGTTACTTTTATGTAATAAATTAAGTAATCAATAATGGAGCATCTCTGTTTCTTTCAATTATTGTCTAATAATAAATAGTTCACACATTTTGAAGCATATTATTATTTAAAGCCTACCTGACAGATGGAACGCTGTCCGATAGACAATATATATATTTTAAATTGTATTAAGATCATGCAATTTACCAATTTTACCAACTTTATAAACACAAAAATGGCGATTTCCTCATAGACTGACAAACACTCGTTTACTTACATAGCTTTGGCGTAATAAATAAACCGTCTGCTTCCAAAAAAGATATAAAAAGATAATAATATTTATCTAATTCTGTGTTAAAACAGTTTGTATTTACCACTCGCTTTATTTTTTTACAAATTTTATTTTATTAGATATTAATAATAGCTTTGACGTATATAATACTAATACTAATACTAATACTAATAATAATAATAATAATAATAATAATAATAATAGTAGTAGTAATAACGGGACGACAATGAGACATTAATTTCTTATCTAAGAAAAAGTCGTTCTTGATCGCTGATAAAGTGATATGCTCAGATAATTCACAGAGTTGCTTTTTAAAAGTTTTATTTATTTATATTTTTTTCTGTCACTGATAATATCTGGAGAACATTAAAAAACGTTTGTGAACATTATGTTTTGAAAAATAACATTAATAGCATTAATTACAGTTCCGTGACCATCTTCAAATAAGTAAAAAAAAAAAAAAAATCCAAAAAAAAACAACAACAAAAAAACAACAGAAAAATTAGGTTGGTGTCACATTAGGACAGTTCATAAAGTCAGTTTATAACATTAATTGTATAAAACATGATTTGTTTGACTATAAACTGCATTGTGCATATAAGCCTTATTTGACTACTATTGATGCATTTTACATTAAATACTGTGATCTCTAAAATATTAATGAGAAAAAACAGTGAAAATAGCCGTCTACATTTTTGTTTCATATATATATATATAATTTGGGTTATTGTTACGAAATGCACTTTATGATTCATAAATTGAAACCAAAAAAAAAAAAAAAAAGGTAAAATAATAATAAATAAACAATAAATAATAATAATAATAATAATAATAATAAAAATAAATAATAAATTAAATATATATATATATTTTGAATTGTGACTTTCATTTATCATTAAATAAGATTTTTATTATATAGTTAGAAACTGTGATTCTGTAAGAAATCACTAAACTTTATTAATGATCTTACAAAATGATGTTTTTATCAGATAACATATAACCAGCATTTTTTTACATTATTAATTATTAAAGATTACAATACATGTTACCGGTATACAGTGCATTCAAATTGTGTAAATATGGGCAATATATATTTTATATTTTTTATGACATTAGAAACCATAACCTTTCACATAAATGACTATGTTATATTACTATATTGTTACAGTTGTATAAAATTCATTGCCTGAAGTTTTGTAATTTTGAGACATTTACTGCTACTGAGGAATTACTGATGAACCATGGATGAAAGAGCTTTTCCAAATCCATATCCTGATTATGATGGACAAAGACTTCTTGGAGAAAATGAAAAGGTTGTTGTTAATTTTTTTTTCATTCATTTATTCATATATGAAATTAGAACAAAATTATAAGACTACAGTGGTTTTATAAGAATTTAATTGTTGTTATCCTTAACATGATCTTACACATTTTGTCATTGAAAAATATATATTTCACTTTTAAAAAGGATATAATATTTTCATTTTTTAAAAGGAAAATGGAATAAAAGTCATATTTCATTAATGTTACATTACAGTATCAAAACGAGAAATTTACAATACATTTTAGATATGTTGGATAAAACTGTTGTAATTAGACTTGGAAAAAATGTGCATTGTCTTGGAATTGTTTAATAAAATTTAGTATGATTACAGGTGTAAGATCTACCTTACCTGGCTAATTAAATTTATCATTTTGTATTCAATTTTATTTCTGAATTTTTGGAGGTTCTGGAGTTTTCTTTTCTTTTTGTTGCGGTTTTTATTGTTACTGTATTTGTTATACAGCAGTTTGCACATTAACTTCTCTAGCAATAGAAGTATGGATATATCTAATTCTATTACTTGTGTCAAATAAAGTTTTTCATTTTCCAACCATTGTTTTCCCCTACATTGGTCTTTATAATTTACTATTAACGATAGAATCTTAATGATAAGGAACAAGAAAAATGTGCAGTGGATTAGCGGGCAATTCATTTTGGTGGACCTATTGCTCTATTTCTCATTCAAGTCAGTGCTGTGATACGTACTACCCTGTCTGTGGTATGGTATGCATATATAAAGGATCCCTTTTTCCCAATCAAAAACAGTAGCCTTTGTCAGAACCACAAGAAACTATATGCAGAACAAGTTCTGATTACAGCTCTAATTTTCATACTTTAAATGTGTTTCAGTATGTGTGTGTGTGAGGTATTTTCTGTTATTTGTGTTGATATTTATATGTCAGCTATGCAGTGTATTAAGGAAGGTGGTTTTAAGCAATATTGAAACTCTGATGACTCGCATGAAGGCTGGACTGAATGATGCTGATCCTAATGACTTTACAATATACACTGGATCTTCTGGTGAGTAAATCAAGCTTTTTTTAAATTAGTAACGTAATAATTTACTCATTATCAAATAATTTTATTTGAACTGCGATCATAAACTTTTGATTCCAAATATTCTCTAAAAGGAAAATTCAGTCTCTCTTTATACTTCTTACTAGGGAATATGTATCCTGAAACTTGGTGCTGTTGCAGCACATTTAGAGTGCAGAACCTATCTCAATTATAGACTTAATATTATTCATAGTCACACACACCCACACCCACACCCACACACACACACAAAAAACAGTGTCAATTCAAAATAAAATGGCAAAAGTAACTTGTAATTCAAAAATTTATGACCGTGTAGTAAAATAAATATTGTGATTTTTGTATTGGTTATGATCATAATTTATTTTTCCTTAACATACATTAACATATTTCAGTCTTAAATCTTTCAAATTGTCAGGCATAATTAGATAAGCTGTCAGTTTATATATTTCCTGAAATTTGTTGTAATAAATTTCATGTCTGTTTTTTTAATTACTTTAATTTAATAATAATATTTTAATTTTAAAAACTAGGCTAAGTAAAATGTAAAATATATTTTCTTATTAAATTCTGTTATGCTTAAACAATATAAACATTTCTGTTTCCAACAGGGATTGCCTTATTACATTTTCACTTATATAAAACAATTGGAAGATCCTCTGATATGTCACATATCGAGAATGCTCTGGAATACATTAAAAGACCTCTTAATCACCTCAAGGGTAAACGAGTATCATTTCTCTGTGGAGATGCTGGACCTTTAGCCCTGGGAGCAGTTATATATAACAGACTTGGACAAAGCAGAGAGTGCAGAGACTGCTTGATACAGTAATTAAAAAAAATAATAATAATAATAAAATATATATAAATATATACATTAAATTATAAGATTTACAAGAAATTATTGGAAATTTATAAATACTATAAAAAAGTACTGTTTTAATAATTCTGAAATTGTATTTTCTTATAGTTGCAATAGATTAAATAATTAAATAGTGTTTGTTTTCTACTATATTTATCACTAGGTTATTTGATTTACATCACAAATTGGATGATAGCTCAATTCCTGATGAAATATTGTATGGACGTGCTGGTTATCTCTACTCTCTGCTGTTTGTTCAGAAACATCTTAGACCTGAAGTAGTAGACACAGAACTTATTGCTAAGGTTTGAGATTTTGCTTAGTATGAAGCTGGACAAAAAAAAAAATTTCGGCCCTTTTTTTAATAATAAGAGCAATTTTTAAAATGTTTTCAGTTTTTGTGATTTTTTTAAACAGGCAAGACCTGGACCAAATCACTTTTAAGCAATAAGTTTTACTGTTTGTAATGTAAAGGTTTGTAACTAAGAAATATTCATTAACATTTTTTATCCCAAATGTTATGTGAAGTAGTCAGGAATTGTTTGTAAACAACATTATTGTTTATTTGAAATTTCATATTTAGATTAATTTTATTACCTTTTATTTATTTATCTTATTTTAGTTTTTAATTATTGGTTTTGCATCAGAATACTAACTGAGAATATACAATGTAAATTATTTTCAACTTTTTAGAGGACATCTGTTATTTCTTATAAATATAGAGTAATTACACTATGTAACATTACATTGATATTCATTGCACATAATATTTTATATAATAGATTTTTTTTTTTTTAAAGGTTGTGAGGCTAATACTAAAATCAGGTCAGACAATGAGTCGTAATGGCAGATTTGAATGCCCACTGATGTATTCATGGCATGACAGCTATTATCTGGGAGCAGCTCATGGATTAGCTGGAATATTTTACATGCTTTTGCAAGTATGAATCACTGATTTCTTGAAATTAAAAAACAAAACAAAAAATAATTAATGAGTACATGTCTGTCTAAGATATAGAAGCTGTTTCTTTATTTTAATTGTTTATTTAAACAATAACTAAAAATACCTTATTGTAATGATTTTGGAGAACTTTAAAAATAAATAGTCTTTGATAGCAAGACACAGAGTAAAAATTTGTATTTTAAATGGTTTTTTTATTTTTGTTTCATCTTCAAATATATTTGTGAAAATATTTTATGTACAATTTTATTTATAATTCATGTTGATCATTTGTTTCTGTTTACATTATGGAAAATAAAATAATTTTCATTCATTGATTAGGTGAGAATCCCAGCTCTTCAGTCAGAAATTGACAGTCTGGTCAAACCAAGCATTGATTACATGTTATCTCTGCGTTTCCCATCAGGCAATTGTCCTTCATCTTTGGGCAAGGGAACTGACAAACTCGTGCATTGGTGTCATGGAGCTCCTGGATGGATACACATGTTCATACTTGCATACAAGGTCAGAGTTATTGTTTTTGTTAAAATTAAATTTTGTTGCTGTGCAATTTAAAATCTATATTTCATTTTACAGTTACAGACTGTAATAATAATTTGATTTATTTGCATTGCAATAAACTTAGGTTATAAATTATTTTATGTCTGTTAATGTATCAGGTAGCATTTATTTTGCTGTAACTTTGTATTTTGGTTACTTTAGTAAATTTAGATTCTTTTTTCTCAACCTATGGAGAACTTTGAACAAAGCTGGAATCAATGGAAAGAGAATTGTCTGAGGATTCAAATTCAATCATTATATTTTATTTTTATATGTATTTAAAGTTGATGAGATTATAGTCAAGTTACGTCAAAATCTGAATGATCCATTACCAAACCTCTTGGATGAAATACTAGTTAACTGTTTGTTTTAGTTTTAAAATGTATTTGTTGTAACATACAATTAATCAACTAAAAATATAATATATTTTGATTTAAGAAATGACTGTTCTGTATTTATTATACTCTTAGACATACAAAGCTGAAAAATATCTGAGAGCAGCCAAAGACTGTGCTGTGGTTATTTGGCAACGAGGTCTCTTGAAGAAAGGTTATGGTATTTGCCACGGTCCTGCTGGCAATGCATATGCATTCCTGGCAATTTACAAACTTACAAATGACACATCTTATCTGTATAAAGCATTCAAGGTATGTAAACAATAACATCATACCCAGTTTTGCCAAAATAAGTATGGAAATACAATAATTATTACTTTAATGTCTTTATACTTATTTTTAATTTGTTATTATTATTAATTTTTATTTTTCATATCTTTCAGTTTGCAGAATGGTGTTTTGACTATGGTAAACATGGATGTAGAACACCTGATCATCCATTTTCACTTTTTGAAGGTGGTTACTGACTTATTTATGCAAACTGAAGATTTTTAAAGTTTTTTAAATCAACTTCATGAAAAATTATTAAATTACATATCACTTTACAGAAAATAAAGGAATGCCAAACATTACAATTTTGAAATAAAGATTATAACTTTTATCTCCAAAATTAAGCTAGTACAATGAATGTATAAATAATTATAACCTTTAAATAGAATAAAAAATAATAAATAATAATAAATAATAACCATAAAGCATCAATTTAAAACAAGCATTAAGGGAAATTCATTTCTTTGTAAATGTAAAATATGTTATATTTAAAATGACATTAAAACACTACCATTGATATTACATTAATTTTTATTCATAGGGGATAGACAGTAATATAGAGATTTGTATATAGAACATGATTTTTCGTTTTGTAATCAGAAGAATATATTGTTTTTCATTAATTACAATTTTAATTATATAAAGCTTGGTATTTTTCTAATTTAATATGCTTAAGAATTTTGATTTCAGTTTGCTTTAAAATAAAAGAAATATACAGCAATTCTTTTTTTTATTCTGTTACTGTTATGATTATTTTTACTGTTGTTGTTTGATTATTGTTGTTAATAATATATTACTATTATTACTGTTTAGGAATGGCAGGAACTATTTACTTTTTGGCTGATATTTTGGATCCTTGCTGTGCCAAGTTTCCAGCCTTTGAAGTGTGAAGAGAAATTTACTGGGATGGATTCACTTACTATAGTTCACTTTCCTGAAATGAGACTAAACAGTGATTTTTGTTAAAAGTTACCTTTTCATTGAAGTTTTTTTTATTATTTTATATAGTCTGGTGCAAAAATAAGACAAACAAAAGTGTCATTCCCGCAAAGGCCAGTTTGACAAACTCTTGTTTAATTAGAATTCTGTTAATACTGGTTGAAGAAATTTAGTATCAACCTTTTTGTATCTGCATTAATATCTTTACATTTAAGCTGTATATTGCCACTCGACAGATGCATTTAGAACTGTGACTGATGTAGAAGATATTCAGACATCAGACTTGACCTATGAAAACATATGTGTTTTTCATCACATTGTGACCAATGTAATGGTTAAAAGGTTAAATATTATAATCCATGAAGATTGTTTTATTTGTTGATTTAACAGATTTGTTTTAAAATTAAAAACATCAGATTATTAATATTAATAGCACAGTAAACTGTACTGAAAATCTAAATTAATGAATATTAACTTTAAAATAAAATAAAATAAATACATATTTGGCATTTCATTAGTGAGGTTTGGATTGTTGGAATTTTAAAAAAGAAGCTGATTTCCTGACTTGTTACTTTTATTACTAATGTAATTTACTGAAAACTGCTGAAGTATTAAATTACTGTTAATGTTATTTCATTGTTAATAAAGGCATTCTAAGAAATTTATTTGATATGTTTTTTGTTTATTACTGTTTACTTATACAATATATACATGATTTTGTTTGTTATTTCTTCTTCCCAAAGCAATTGTTTATTAATAGTAATAATACATCATAAGAACATTAAATAACAATTGAAAATTAGAGCTTCTGAACTTGTATTTCCATTATACAAAGAGCAAATCAAAGATTTAAAATCATATTACAACAAATATTTTTCTTGTGAATTATTTTTGTTTTCTTTGTGTGTGTGTGTGGTGAATTTCCCAAGATGTTCGTGTCCACATAGAACCAAAAAATAATTATAATTTGAAGTACATGCTATACAGTTTATGGAATTTTACTTCTGAATGTAATAAAAAGTTGACTTCATTTACAATTTATTTTCATTTTATTTATATTTTTTTTTCTCCTCTAGCAAATAAAAAGAAAACATAATAATAAAATAAATAAATAGAAATCTAGGAATAATATTTTTGTTAAATTATTAAATCAAATTTATAATATTGCCATTGACCCGACTGAATGCTGGTTCTTATATTCATTTAATCAAGAAACTCGAATAATCGAAAATTTATTTTAATAATTTGCATTAAATAAATCTGATAAACTTTCTTTAAAAAAAAAAAAATAAATAAATAAAAAATCGCATTCTTCGTATTTAGTTTTGCGATTTTAATAACTGGTTTTGGGTTTTTTCTTAATTTTTATTTTGAATTTATTTATGTATTCATTTATTATCACACACACACACACACACACACACACACACACACACACACACACACACATTCCATTGCCGGAAGTTGAAACGTATGTGGCGTGATTTTAATGACTATGTGCGGTCTAATTTAAAGTGTACTTAGTCGAAAGTCCCTCGCTTTCGGAATGAAACCAGTAGAACATTATTAGCGTTAGGAATTTCGCTTTGTCACCTCAAATCACTGAGGTTATTATTATTTTATTTTTTTCTATTGATAATTCATATTGCGACGCCCTCTGAAATTGCACTGAAAGATAGAGTTCGCATGCGTTTTTGACGATTGCTCTAGTTTCATACCTGAGTGATACTGATAGTGTATGTCAAGCGTGTACAACAACAACAACAACAATAATAATAATAAATATTTATTTTTTTATTTATATTTTTTAAGATCACACCATGAGGATGAAAAACATCACACATCATGTTACTGTTGTGTTCATGAGACGTTACAGCATTTCTGCGACTTCAAGACATGTTTGTCACCCACTGAACTTCATTGGTGGGAAACGTGAAGAATCGAAAGACTCGCGACAAAAATTTTATCTTATTGCGCCTGCCACAGGTGAGAGAGAGAGAGAGAGAGAGAGAGAGAGAGAGAGAGAGAGAGAGAGAGAGAGAGAGAGAGAGAGAGAGAGAGAGATTGAGGTTGATAAATCAGATCTACAAAAGTCGAAATTGATGGTAAAAAGCTAACATACAAAGACTGGAAACATTTTATTAATAATAATACAAACATAATATTAAAAAATATGTTACACAGAATTATTATTATTATTATTATTATTATTATTATTATTATTATTATTTTCTTCTTTTGTTTTCCAGTTAATTTTAGAAACTCACTTGAATTCTCACTTCTGTTTAAAAGAATTGTTAGTTTGATATAAGAAAATGCTGAAGAGAATGCATTTACTTTAATATTGGCGACCATAAATAATGTATAAAAGTATTAGTATAATGTAAACCTCTACTTGGTTTTGGGTTTTTGGTCATTCGTCACTGATATTGTTATTTTTTTTTTTTTTTTTTTTTTTTTTTTTAAATTATTTTTCAGAAAATCATATGAAATAATGGTATTTATTTTATAATACTTCTCTTTTTGTCTTCACACAGGTGAGATTTTGAAAGATGTTGTCTGTGCAGGGGTTGGTGATGTCAACAAAGCTGTAGCAGCAGCTAAGGCAGCGTTCTCATCCTGGTCAGAGAAATCAGCATTTGACCGAGGCAGCGTTTTGATTAAAGCAGCTGACATACTTAGAGTATTTCAACAATCTCATAACAATTTGTACCTTTTATAGTCATTTTCTTTATTAACAGTCAAAATCTGAATGTAAAATATAAAATTATATAAAACGAAGGTTCTATGACAATTTAAAGTTACTTAAGTGTGAGAAAAAAATTGCAATTTCAGTAAAAGCTAATGAAGCAGACTGAAAGTGAGATATATAAAATAAGCATTTTACTTTCCTGCTGTGAGAAAATGAAGTTTTAAAACCTCAGTACTAAGTAATACGAACATGTAATGACAGGTAGATGTGTGTTTTCATAATTAACATAATTATAAAGTATGTTCAAGTATCATTAATAAGTAGTTCATTCATTTCTTTAAATTGAAACATAAACAAAATTTCAGATTAATGAATGTGCAGCATGTTAATGAATGCCAATATTTACTTTTAAAAATACATTTATATTGCCAATTTCAAGGGAGTCATGAAAAATAATAAAAATAACATTAAAAGCTAAACAACTAGATAAATGAAAATTAAGACACTGCAGATGTGCTTAAGATCTTGGACATATAGACATCTATAGTGATCCATTTATATCTTTAATTTTTGACAGACTCGATGTGAAGAGATTGCCAGGTTAGAAGTTCTAGACACTGGAAAGCCAATATGGGAGGCGAGGTATGATGTTCTGGGCTGTGCTGATACTATTCAGTACTATGGTGGTCTGGCATCGTCTCTCACAGGTTCACTTCAGTTATAATCTCTTTAAAATATGTTTTTATTAGCATGTTAAAATTTCCCATTCTCAAACATATCGACATACTATTTATTATGAATCAAACACTGTACAAAATAAAAGTAATTTCTACATCAATTTATTTCTGTCAGTTACTTGTTTTAGGTGCTTATCAATTCATCTATCTGATATATCTAATCTGTTGGTTTGTCAGTCAGTGTGTGTCATTCAAGTATCAATTTATCTCTGTATCAGTCTCATCTGTCATTCAGTTTGTCTTTTTATGTGTATCTTTCATCAGTGATTCCTTCTTACTATTATTGTTATAATTATCATTATTATTATACGATATATGTATTATTATTAATTTAAACACAATATATTTATTGTAATTTTCTTTTTTGTTTACCTTTTCAGGACAGTTCACAAAACTAGCAAACAATAGTTTCTACTACACAATAAGAGAGCCTTTGGGTGTTGTGGGTGCAATTGGAGCATGGAACTATCCACTTCAGATGGCTACATGGAAGTCGTCTCCAGCTTTAGCCTGTGGTAACACAATGGTATTTAAACCATCACAATGGACACCATTGTCTGCAGTGACACTGGGAGAGATTTACCAGGAGGCTGGCCTCCCTGATGGCTGTTTTAATGTTGTTCAAGTATGTCTTCATCCTTCTAGAAATTAGGAACTTGTTTGTTTTATTACCTTTTTTTTTAATAGACAAGATTAATAATATTCTTGAAATTAGAAATGTTTACATTATGACAGCCAAGTATTGTGCCATTTGAGATATACAAAGTATGTTGCTGTTTCCATATACTATGAATTTATTTCTTCACATTTTTTTTCTCACTTTTACTGATTTTTATGTGAAACGGATATTTTATGATTCAATACAACTTGTCATTTCTTTAAAGAATGTATTTTATATAGATATGCACACATGCATGCACACGCACACACACACACACACTTTAAATGTGCCTAATTCCTGTAAGATGTAACTTGAATATTTCATATAAGCTCACATAAGTAAGTGCACCATAATGTAATTTTATAATTATCATCTAAATATTTCAGGGTGAAGGCGAAACAGGTCAACTGTTGGTGACTCATCCACAGATTTCCAAGATGTCATTTACTGGAAGTGTGAACACAGGCTCAAAAATCATGGCAGGGTGTGCCAATGTAATTACAGTTAAAAACGAGCATGTTTATTCTAAGCAGTTTCTCCATATAATTAAAAACATCTACTTTTATAATTTTATCTTTACATACATTGAAAAGAAATAATAATAAAATACAAAATCAAAGAAAAATATTTAGATTTTTATTGTTGTTTCAGGATATAAAACATGTTACTCTAGAGCTTGGAGGAAAATCTCCTCTCATTATTTTTGCTGATGCTGATTTGGAAAATGCAGTTAAAGGTGCAATGATGGCAAATTTTCAGAACCAAGGACAGGTATGTAAATAATCTGTCTTATTCTGATTAATTGAATTTATATGTCACTATTTCTTTAGGTAAATCTGAAAAGATTTAATAATTGAGAATAAATAGCTCATATGTTAAGATTATATAAATAAGCTCATTAATGAATACTGTGAATATATGTAACATCAGTACACAGTAATTTTAATCGGAATTATTCTATAAACTTGATTTTAGAAAACTGGTACGTATGGCAACTTTGATTCCTTAATATCTTTGTCACAGGGCTCACACCTTTAAACACCTTGTATGTTTTATTAAAGTTCAATCTAGGGTAACAAGGTGCTTTAATGGCCACCTAACAAGGAATATAAATGCCAAATTGACAGCAGTCTATAAAAATCAATAAGTCTATCTATCCATTAGAGAAATAAACACAACACCAGTTACGGTTCACGTTAATTATTTAATTATGATATACAGGTAACGTGATAATAATACATTATACAATCATAAAACATGTTTAAGTAATTTTGATTAATGATACGAGAAAGGTAAACCAAGGGGAACCAGGACAAAATAAGAATCAGCACAGAGGACAGATTAAAACCATTAATTTTTAGGTATAATAAATGTTATTGACACCGGTTAATTGCACATTACACTCTGTCAAAATAAGAATAGAAAACTGCTTACCATACTCGTCCATAAAAACAATGTCATTCAAAAACATTGCTTTCCGCGCCTGACTGAACTCTCGTCTTGACCGTTTCTTTTGCTCTCGCTTACATCGCTTACTTTGCTCTGCTCTCTTCTCTTTTCAATTACAAAAATGCAAGCCTTTTTATAACAACACCATGGATTGAAAAATTAGAGGAAACAATAAAGAGTGGATGTGATTGTAGTAATAATAATAGTTATGCAATTTCAATTCCATAGTTTAAAAATAAAAGGAGCAGATATCTGATTGAAGTAACAAATTTTGTTATGCAATCTGAATTCCAAACAATCTTTCAAATTTTTGTACTTAGTATAAATCATGTAAAAAATATTTTATGCCAACACTAAGGACATCTATTTAAGTAATAGTAATGAAGAGATACTTATATTAATGTTCCTTTTCTCTCTTTCACATTTTCTGTCTAACAAAATGAGTTTTAAAATGTTTTCCTCACAGATACAATTCCATAAATTTGATTGATTATACAATTTATAGAATTGGTATTTTCTACAACAGATGTGGTGAAGAGGATTCTATTATTGTTTTTGTTATTATTAGATTGGGAATCCTTTATCCAAAATGCATGGAACTGGAGGTATTTAATATTTTGGAATATTAGGAGATATCCTGGGAATAGGATCCAAGCATAAATATGAATTCCATTTAAATTTCATATCCAAAATGTTTTTTTATTTTTTTTTAAATATTTTTGTGCATAAAATAGTTTGTTTATGCAAAAGAATCCAAACACCTTTTGGTTTTCAGAATTTCATATAAGGGATCCTCAACCTGTATTATTATTATTATTATTTTTATTATTATTATTATTATTACAGGTTTGTTCAAATGGGACCAGAGTGTTTGTACAGAGAGAACTGTTGCCAGGATTTTTAGAAAAACTAGTTGAAAGAACAAAACGTATGAAAATTGGTGACCCAAATGAGGAGGACACAATGATAGGAGCCACCATCAGCAAAGAACAGGCTGAAAAAACTCTCAGATACGTGCAAATAGCAAAGAAAGAGGTATGTGAATAAACATGTCAGTGGGTGAGGTGAATCATTTAAGTCATTCTGTTGTTTATTACATTTATATTGGATGTAAATATACATTTTTTTTTTTTGAATTTATTTATTTATGTATTTATTTTTTGCTTTGAATGGTTATTTTTTCACTTTGGCATGGTCTTGTTTATAGTTTAAAACTGTTCATTATTTATTGTATTCAAATTCCCAAAGAACTAATTTATAGTTCATCATGTTAAATATAAAGGCACTCCTCACTTAGTGACCAAGTTGTATTCCAACACCTAGGTTTTTGAGTAAAATGGTTGATAAGAGAAAATCATTTTACCATTATTTCAACCACACAGTACTGGTAGTGAGTTCCTGCACAATAAAGAACAGATTTATATACTAAGTATAAAATTTTGGAGATTGCAAATGCTAATGTTGTGACTGACTACAAATATGTGACTGAGATAAAGAAAGTTTAATGAGATGAGATGCTTGCCACTGGTTTGCCATGCAGCCATTTCTACAACCAGATTTTTTGAATAGTGAATACTGACTGGTCAGAGAGCTGAATGTAAGCATGTAGGTTCAGTGAGGAGTGTCTCTATTTATTCAATTTATTTTATTTGGACATATGTTAATTTGTTGTTAATGGGTTTTTTTTGTTTGTTTTTTTAAACTAAACAAAAAGCTTAAATATTTACAATATTTAAATTTGCACAATAGTTAAGATTATCAAAATTAAAATAATTTTGAAGAAACATTTTAGATGATATTTGACTAATACTGAAAAAAAGAAAGAATTGTTATTGATAATAATAAGTAAAACTTATTCTATACTGTTAAAAAGATTTATTTATATGTGTGACGGCATAGGATAACCAGTCACATGGTGAAAATTATCAAAACTCAAGTGCTGATGGAATAAGATAAACCACTTTCTATGGATCAGAATACAGTTATTATAATTAGAAAGCAGAGATCATAACTTTGCCAGTCATATGTGATGCATGGGGGTGTGATGTCAGATATTTTAGATGAATCTTGGCAAAATAAGTGCATTGTTTCAGCATAATTTCATTAATTAAGATTTTGACAGGTCACATAAAAACACAAAAACATGTTTTACCGACTGATTTGAGCAAAAAACATGAAAGTCAAGATTTTTTCAAAACTATTCATGGTAAAAAATGTTTTTTTTAAATTTACCTGCTTATGCATTGCACTGCATTAATAGACTGTAACTCAAAATTACACTGTGTGACATCCGACTGGTTATCCTATGAAAAATAAGAAATACAATTATATTGAAATAAAATTTGCTATTACTGTTTATGTTAGGGGGCCACAGTGGTGTATGGAGGAGAGAGGGTGACGCCATCTGATCCAAAATTAAAGGGAGGCTACTACATTACTCCATGTATCCTGGCAGACTGCACAGATGACATGACTGTTGTCAAGGATGAAGTGTTTGGCAGTGTGATGTCAGTGTTGGCATTTGATAGTGAAGAAGAAGCAGTGAGACGAGCTAATGATACAGAGTTTGGTTTAGCAGGAGGAGTTTTCACTAAGTAAGAAATGTTTCAAAAATTGATAATTAACTTTGTTTCTATTCCTTACATAAATTAGCACGTCGCATTTTTATGTACTACCTGAGTGGAAAGAAGGTTAAATTTCCAGAATTAAAATATTTATTATCTATTTGTTTTTTCTTCATTTTATTATCCATTATTTAAATATAAGCTTTAAAGTCATTGCTACATTTGTATCATAGAACTACTACTGGAAAAACACAAACAGCTGCAGAAAACAATACATTGATATAAAATGTCTTTAAAAAATAACAAAAATTCCTGTCCAGTTTGTTTTCATTCTAATTCATTAAGACTAATATCAATTCATCTCATGCTAAACATTTTTTATGAGATCTAAATTGAATTTTAACTTTCAGAGATTTGGTGAGAGCACACCGAGTGGTGTCTAAGATGGAGGCTGGAAGTCTCTACATTAACAACTACAACATTTACTCAGTAGGAATTCCATTTGGAGGTTTTAAAAAGTCTGGAATTGGTCGAGAGAACGGACCCGATGCACTTGACTTCTTCAGCCAGGTTAAGTCAGTATATGTTGAAGGTGGAGATGTGGATTGTCCTTATTAAGCAACTCATTTCTGGCTTATTTTGTGAATACATATACCTTATCATCTAGTCCGACTACAATTATATCATACTTTTTTATTTTTCAGTTATTAAATTTAATAAACCATTTCTCCTTACTAGAATCCATTTTACTATTGTTTCTTCCTTTTGTTTTCTTCCCCCGAGATTTCCTGCATCTTGCAAATTCAATTACTGTATATTTATTTAATTGTATCTGCATTATTTGTCAACCTAGCAATTAAAGTGTGTGAGGTATTTTAAAATAACATTCATTGGAAAACTGTAAACATCCCAATCCAAGTAAGTATGCCAAATAAAAAATTAAAATAATTTTAATGTCACTTGATAGACATTGTTTTCCTATTTGGTATTTAAGCATCCAGTGGAAATGCAGACACCTGGTGAATAAGCATGATCTCTCTCTCTCTCTCTCTCTCTCTCACACATATGCACACACACAAAATCACTTAGAGACTCAGTGTGTGACACTTGTTACAAATACATATGAATTTTTTCTCTCACTCTGTCTCATGCATGCATGCACACACACAAACTGAAAAATTATATTCCTTACCAGTGCACTGTCCAGTCTGTTTTAACAGAAATAAAAGTGTCATGGTATAAAAACATCACCTTAGCTCAACCTGTCCCATGTTAAAATAAGTAAGAAAACAACAGTCTAAGTCTGCATTTTGGTTTATTCTCACAGCACAAGTTACCTGTAAAATGAGTATGGTCAACATGGTAAAAAACATGTAGGGGAAAAAATAATAGTAAAAAAGAAATAACAATAATAATGAAGTATACCTTGTACCCCAGTTTTACTTATTATAACTGATAACAATTCTTTTTTTTGGTTTTGTTTCAGTATTAGTCAAATATCATCTAAAACTTTTCTTCAGTATTATTTTAATTTAATAAATCTTAACTATTGTGCAAATTTAAATGATGCACACTTGTAAATCTTTAACCTTTTTGTTTATTATTTTTTTAAAAAGAAACTTTGACAATAAATTAAAATAGCTGTAAAAAGAAAGTGAAATATGTGAAATGAAAGCAATGTCTTATGACTGGAAAAGCAAGCACACTAAGGCAATTAGCTACATATAAAAAGATAAATACTTGAGCCTTTCACACATAAAAAGATATATATGAAATGTGAATTTATATCAAATTACCAAAGCTTTTAGATGTTTCTTGTTCTTTTTTTTTCTTCTTTGTTTTTCTTTATTTCATTAAATTAAAAACTAGTTTGCCATTTGTTTACAAATTACAAGATAATTTAACACAAGGACAGAAGGCACCATTTTTTTTAATTATTATTTTTTGTTATTTTTTTTTGCTTCTAATTATTTATATAATATTAAAAGAAAACTTTTAAATGGGTAATACTTATCAAACCTCAGTTCAGAACATTAAAATGTATACTCTGTGTGTATGTGTGTGTGTGCTTGTGCATGTGCATGTCTGAATCCTTAATAAATCAATCTATTTCAAACAAACCCTTAACACAAGTCACTGCAGCATATCATTTCATACCATATATATATATATATTAAATATTTGCCACATTCAGATAGCTAATTATGATCAAACTACTTTTTAAGTGCATTTAAATACTTGTATAAAACATTAATATGCAAAGCATGGTCTATTTAATATTCCACTAAAGTTTAAAAAAAAGAATTAGCTATGATAAAAACGAGCAAAGAAAGAATTCTATAATAGCACATATCTGTTATGCCAATAATGACAAGTTTGCTATACAGTTTATACAAATTTACATGTAAAATGCTACGCTAAAAAGCTCACCACACCATTTCACCATAATTCAGGAGGTCTGTATGAACACACATGAGCACCATGTAAATGAAGAAATTTAAGATTATATATGAATAATAAAGGACTGATTTTTTTATTTGTTAATTGTCCTTTATTGCATAATGTTTAACTGAGTAAATGTTCCACGATTTGCTTTTCAAAGAGCTAAAAACATTTTATGTTGGCATGTTACTGAGCTTTTAGTGAACTGTAAGTTTAATGATACAAAGAATGGCTTACACCTTCAAAAGGCAGCTTTAAAAAAACATGAGTAGATACACTAAATATGAATGTAAGTAATTATAAACAACATAACATTAAGCACTTAACACCCAAAATCTGAATAATTTTTCAAAAGTACTTTTAAATGTACATAAGAAAAATTTTATGGATTTGTTTCAGCAATAACTTAGATTTAATTAGTTGGAAAAGAGTGAAATGGGTGGTTAAAAACTAAGAAAAATAAATCCTGTAAAACCAACTGGCTAGAAATTAAATAGAGAGCAAATTAAAAGTTTGAGCTGCTTCTGTAACTGCTTTTTTTTCTTAACAATATTATGTTTAAAACAAAAAACAAGAAATAATAAAAACACAAATTAAATTATATAAAAAATAATAATTAAAACTAATAACATACACAAACGAATACTTAAAAACACAATTCTAACAGGCATTAAAAATAGTTTACGAAGAAAATGATTCAGATTTCATTAACATTTTCTAAAATTTCAGAATATACATATCACACAAATGATAAAGCAGATCACATAATTTTCTATTAAAAAAACAAATAAAAATGGGCTGTACAATGTAAGAAATAAATACACTTACCAGTACATAAAAAATGTGAAATAAACAAAATTTTTATTTGTGTTTCTCATAAAACATTTTTTCATTAATTTATTTTTATTTATTTTTAATGAATTTTTTCATAATTATTATTTTTATATATATATATACTTCTTCTTTCTAAACCTATGAATGTATGTTTATTTTTTAGTTGTTTTTGTAGGGATTTTTCTTTCTTTCTAAAAATGTCAAGTAATAATATTGAAAATAATTTTTCATTGGTTATTTTAGATGAAATGAGTTCTGCTTAATGAGAAAACAATCATGCTTTAAAGATTAATTTTCATGATCATAATGTATTATTTTTTTATTCTTAAATTTGTAGAGTATTATTTTTAAAATTCTTTAATCTGAAAATGCTCTGAATATGAAACCTCACTTTTAAAACAAGTTGTAGTATTTCTGTCTACACAATACATCTGTGTGTTATTAAATACGATGGTGTTCTTGCAGATTAAAACACACGGTGCCGTGTTATCAGTTCTTGGTTATGGTTGACTAGGAGTAGGATATACACTAATTATACACTTTAAGTCATACAATAAACACATCTGTCTGGGCAACATAAATAAAACCAGTGGCCCCCAAAACACTCAACTGATTCATGAAATACATTTTAATGATTATTAATATGATGATGATGGTGATGGTGATGAATAGAATATATCTGAAATACTGCAGTGAATAGTAAACAATGAGTTTCAAAATACTGACCAATTTTTATTTTTATTTTTAAACTATCTTGTTCACTTAATAACAAAATTTTCATTAATCTGTCGTTTATGTTTATTAGTTTTACTATTCACTCCATATAATAGGAAATTAAAACTAAAAAAGCACTTGTACAAAACTCAACATTTTAAAAAAATGAAATGATTATTGTATGAATTTCTATTTTCTACTGTAACAGATTAAACACTTCTATGTATTACAAACTGTCTTCCTTCAACTTAAAATTTGAAACTCATTATTAATTCAGGGTTTCACTATTTAAGCAAATTCTACAAAAACAAAAAAAATATCTAATGGTCAAATAAATATCTTCATTCAAATTTTATGTTTATAATGAAAGTTAATAAATAATTACTCGTTAAAAAGTCAAATTTAGATAATTTATTTATTTATTATTTTTTAAATACTTATGTTATTTTATATTTTTTTGTTTTATTATTATTTTTTATTGGTCTATTTGTTCTGCATAGTGGTGACACTAAATGAAGACGAATTAATGGTGTACTGAACAGAGACAAAATGTCTTCAAATTTAGACTGCTTTTAATGCTTAACTGACAATCAAAAAAAAAAAAAAGTATCAATAAAAAAAAAATAATAATAAATAAATAAATAAGTAAATAAGTAAATAAATAAATTAAATAATAATAAAAATAAAGAAAAAAGATAATAAAATAAAAAAATCTTATTTACTTTTGCACATATATATGTCTGGTATTTTGATGAATTAAATTATTATTTTATTTATTTTATATAATTTTTTTAATTTTTTTAAATTATGCTTCTCAAATGGGTATATATCCAAGAAATGAGAATTATTAAAAAGTCACAAAAATAATATTTTTCTTTCCACGACTGATATGCATGTATAATAAAATAATAATAAATTTTTTTTTTTTTTTTTTTTAAAAACAATAAAAAAAAATATATATATATATATGTAATTATAATAATTATAATTTGGTAATCTTGTTTACAAAAGAAATACTTCTAAAAAACAAATCAGTTTAGTTTAATAATTTAACAAACAAAAATAATTTATAAATAGTAATAAATAAATAAACAAATAAGTAAACAAATAAATTAATAAATAATACTTCATAAATACACAATTTATAACATATTTTGAAAGTTATCAGTTAGTTTTGCAATGGCCAAACTACAAAGAATATGAAAATATCATTATTCTGTAACATTTATTATTTATTGTAATGCAGAGCAACAATTTTTGAGTCTAAAGGACTAAACGACATTTAATTTTGAAAACAAATTTTGACAATTTGTTTTTCAGATGGGTATCAACAATATATTTTCTTCACAAATCATGTTAATTGTTTCATGGATAGGAATATTTAACAACAAAAAAAAAATACTGGAAGACATAGGACGGCATTTAAAGCAATTTGTCAGATGTGGGTCAAATTATAAAAAAATATTTCATAATTTACAGTTAACACTTACTAAAGTTAACACTATACATTCACAGTTGTCTCCAAATGGATATTGTACACTGAATTTCGAAATCCATCAACAATATTAAACTTTGAATTCTTGTAAATTACATTGATAAAGTCATCATTTTCACATTTAAATACAACTTTTAAAGAAACTAATTACCTGTAAATGTATTAGCTCTAGCATCTGTAACAGCTGACATTTAAAAAGAAATAATAAAAAAATTGTTATAAATAAAATTTAAGGTTTAATTTAACTTGAGTGGATATTCTAAAGACATTTAAAACTAAACATTTTGGTTTCAGTTTTGTCCTGGATTTTACGTTATGTAACTAATAATTTAACACATTATTTGCAAGAAAAAATATTACTGTTTGTTAGCACAAATTCCAAATTATTTATGTTTATAATATATTATTTACAGACATAAAATGCAATGGTCTAGAAATAAACAAAGGTAAAATAAATAAAAATAAATTGTTTTCATTATGTTAATATCAATAATAAAACAAAAAAAATTAATTAAAAAATTAACTTTTGTAATCTGTAATTTTTCTTTTCATGTTGAGTTTTTATTTTTTATATCCACAAAAATTAAAAGTTCAATATTAAGTACTGAAAGATAAAAAAACTGAATTTTCTTTTTACGTTATTAACAGTATTGTCAGTATCAGCAACAAGGCTTCCCCATCCCACCTCCCAATTCTTTCCCCTCCATGAAAGTTTTGTTTGTTATTCCAATTGTTTAGATTTCAATGATATTGTAATTACAAATCCTAAAAAAGAAGCACCTCATACTTCATGTTTGCAATTCCAGTCTGTTATCGGCCTTTATGAAACCGAACAATATCTGAATAATAGTGTTTAAAACAGGAACATGATGTTTGTGTTTACTACTCAGTGGGTTAACTCTTGCCTCTGGCACCATGGAATTGTAACTTGTTTAATTATGCAGTGACATCAACATTCAGGCCGATGTATCACAAACAAGCCACATAAACTACACAGTAGTAACACCACATTTATTTGCTCTCTAGAAGATTTCGCTGCGACCTGTAGAAGGAATATTCATCAGGTTTTCTACCCTCCGTCTCTGACTTCGCCGAACAGCATCTGCACGTCTGTAAGGCTCATTCTTCAAGTCTGTATAGATTAATCAGAAAACAAACATCACTTTGTAATATATGAGATAATATAATAATTGACACAATAATTGAATTAAATGTTTTTTAATCTATAATTTAAAAATAATTTATTTTATTAAAATATTAAAAAACAAAATGTCAAAAGCAATTTATGAGAAAATCATAAAATAATTTTATGGTGTATATAAATGTATATAGCTTTCCTGTTTCCAGAATTTCAATACAAGTGTTTTTTCTTCCTTTTTAAATACTGGTAGTACACACCTAGAAGAATGTCCTCTAAAGCCCCGTGGTACACTTCATTCTTGTTAAGCAGTTTCTTGTCTTTGATTTGACGATTTCGACTTTTCAGTTCAGACACCATTGCCTCCTGAACATTATTTGTAAAATTATATTCAGTTATTAATTTATTTATATTTTTATTACTATTTTAACATATTATTATCATTATTATTATTATCTGTAAAATTAATAAGCTTTTTTTTTTTTTTTTTTTTACAAAATTAAAGCATGATAAAAATTATTTTAATTCAACAAGACGATTAAAAGAATTAGAACTGCATGAAATATAAAGAAATGGGTTTTATTTCCAAATAAAAATGGAACAAGAACACTTATAGTAATAATCAAGTAACTTCTGTTACCTGATTAAAAACAGCAATTATAATAGAGCTATGGTAGGTATTAAAAGAACAATAAAAATAAGACTCTTTCACACAGCAAATCTTTATTCCTATATTGAAATATAGTTTACAGTATAAAAATATTTGTTCGTTTTTTGTATGCATATCAAGTTGTTATATAAGGTAAATAAATGACTCGATTAACTTTCACTTAACAATTCATAACAGAATTTTCTCACCTGTGTCATTTTCTTGTCTTTTTTCATTGCCATAGATATATTAGGTTCCACCATGTTTGCATATTCCAGCTTTTTCCTGCGCTCATTGTCAAGAAGTGCTTCCTATTAACAATATCAAAAGAAAAAATAATTTTTAAATATAGTTTAGTATATCTGTATACATTTTTGACAAAATCTAAAAACTTTATCATTTGAGAAATAAAAAATAAAGATATGCCATGCAATCCAACCATATCATGACTTTGCTTTACAGAATTAAAAATTAATTTAAATTAAAATTAGCATTCACGAAATGCTTTAAGATAATTTTAACTATTATTCATATTCTTGACAATGAGCATAGTGTTAATTCAAATGTAATAATTCAAACATAACAAACAAACAAAACATATCTATAAAGAAAAAGAAAATTTAACATAATTCAATACTTCAATACTTCAATATAACAGATGGTCTTCAAAAGCAAAAAACAATTAGAAAAACAAGTTTGTTAATTAATAATATAAACCAACAAAAAGAAATAATATATAAAATGTATAAACTACCTTGAAAGAAGCCACAAATCTGACAAATATGGCAAAGAAAGTAGTAGGTGAAGTGGATCTTGTACTTTCTCCAAAGTGTTCTACCACTCGTTTGTAAGCATCCTGTAAACACATTTCAAGAAGTTATTGATTACAAAAGCAAAATGATTATTGGCAAATGTAATTTTTACCTTGATTCATTTACATTCAAAACTGATATTACAAACAGAATCTAACTGCAAAAAGTTCAGTATTAAAATATTTTCAGTCAATATTAAAGAAAATATTTAAGTCAAGGTTCTATTGCTCTGTAACTGAAATGTTCACCAACAAAAATAAACAAAAAAATGATGCTGACAAATGAGGTTGGTAATGATAATCATGATAACTATAATAAAAGTTTTCAACATACCTGAGCCGTTTTAACATCAGCAAGAAGTTTTCTAAATCTTTCTTCTGAGTTAGCAAGGAAATCCTTCAGGATTACAGGACAATCCTTGGAATCCTTGCGTGCATTGTACTCCTTTTTGGTCAAATCAAAACCTTTCTCCAGTTCATGGATATCAGTGGCAATGTTTTCCATAGAAACTGTAATTACAAAAACAAACTGATGGCAAGTATTCATTTTTGTGAAAAGATTTGAATATTCAATAAACCTTCAGCATATATCATAGTGGCTTCTAAAGAAGAAAATGGCTGATGCTATTCTAAAATTCAGTCTGTTGAGGGATCTTTTGTTTTCTTGTAAATTATGATCACCCTGGAGAAACAGCACAATACTGCCTTTTGAGAAAAAAACAATCATCCCACAGTCACTGTAAGAAACAAATAAGCAGCAGAACAATGAATTTGTAAACCCTATTTGCAACAATGTACAGCTGTTAGAATTTTAATTCAGTCTTAATTTGTTATTTTACTTCTTTTATACAGCACAGTACTCTAATCAGATAGTATAAGAAAATTATCAATTTTATTAGCACTGAACCACACACACACACACACATACACATAAAGGAAATAATTTTACATATGTTTAACAGCTATCTTTAAAAATAACAAGATACAAACCCAGTGCAGCTTTCTCAATGAAACGAAGTTCTGAGTCAAAGTTGAGAAGATCTGGGAATTTCTCTTCTATAGTTAGCACCAGAAAATGCATCAGGGTCACTTTCTTGTCCCCAGATTTTGTGTCCACCAACTGTCAGAAATATGTTAAAATTTTTACAATTTTAAATATACTTTAAAAAAAATAAATAAAAATAAAAATACTTACAGAAAAGACTTTTCTTTTAAATATATTTATGATCTCTAACATTTTTAAATGTAAAATCTTGGATTATTTAAATTTTCATTTATTAATAAAAATTAATAAATCATATTTATGAAAGAAAATATAATTTAAATATCATCTTGGTATTTTAAAGCTTGTCCATTTAGATAAACAATAGTATTTATCACAATTATTTATTTAAATATTATTTTTAAAAATGTGCAGTGTTTCTGTTTACCATGTCCAAACTCTGAAGTTTAAAACCATAGGCAGCACCCCTCTTAGCACTATTCATGTAGTTTCCTAATGCAAGAATAATCTGTAAATAAAATAAAATAACCTAAGTAACTGATTAAATCAAACAAAAATGTAAAATAATGATTAAAACATTTGATAGTTAAGGTGTTTTTTTTGTTTGTTTTCATTTCATCATTCATTTCGATAATAAGACAAAATAATCATAGATATTGGTGTGCTATTTAAATTCTTTTTATGTATCTAGCTACATATTCATTCTATTAGAACAACATTCTTAAACACAATTTATAAATGAAAAATACTTTTCATAGTTTCAATAAATCTTAATGTAGAAAAAATACCTCAAGGAGTTTCTTTACTTTCTGAGAACTTCTCACTGACATGGAAGCAGCAATAATGGCATTCACTTGCTGTAATTAAACAAGAAAAATTTACTTGTAACAGTAAATACCATTTATCTAGTTGCAAAGAGATGACAAACAATATTACAATTAATAAGTTTTTCAATTATCTAATTTTAATATGTAATTAATATATTTAATTAATATTTAAAGAATAGACAGGTCTTACTGGTTGCAGGTGATGAATGTTGTCGTAAAAGTTTCCTATGAAACTCATAATTGTCAGTTTCTGTGTCAGCCTCTCAACCTTGCACATCTGAAATGTATTACATCTGACTTTGTAAAACTTTCAATAAAAAGATCAAATTCTTTACAGATAAAAGAACTACAATACTCAGAAACACTGATACACACACATATTCTCATTTATTTTTCTGAATACAATTGTTACCACCATGCTTTTAACCAAATTTTTTTTTATAAAATAGCCTTACTGCAGAAGTCATTTAAATGCTTTCTTTTTAATTTGCATTTTAGTTTTTTGAATATCATTTTTTTTTTTTTTTTTTTTTTTAGTTTACTGCTGATTATTAATAATTGCTTTTAATATATTTGTTGTATTTACTAATGTCTTTACCTGCATGACAAACTTGTCTTCCTCTGACAGGTCATCTATGGGCTTCTTGTCTCTTTCATAATCTCTATACAGTTTGTGCTGCAAAATACGTATTTCAAGCAGGCTATTTATATTTTTCTCTTTTATAATAAAATATGACCAGTTTATCATTTGCAGTAAAGTATATTACCAATTTATTTTTAATTATTACTGATGTTTTTATTATGGCTCTAAAAAACATCAAAGATAAAACAGTCATAACATAATGAATACCTAATTTTTATAAGAACAGTATATGGTATTTTGTTTCTTCAAAACATAATATATTGAAATAAAATTAAAAATTATAATGAGGTGAAAATAACATACATATAAAAACAGACTATATATAAAATGTTACTGATACTAATATATGTTTTACCTCCTGGTCATTTGGTAGAATGGTCAAGAGGATGTCCACCATGTCCAGTGACAGCTTCTTCAAGTCTACATTATGGATGGCTTTCACAATCTCTTCATTGGTCATGTCCATTTTACGTCTTGTTATTGCTTAAAACAGAAACAAAAAATACTTACAATTTTGAAATATTTAAATATCTATCCTAAAATAGTAACAAAACCAAACAAAAAAGAAAAAGAAAAAAGAAATTATGAAGAATGGCAATTTTATTATGGTTTTCAAGAAATTATTACTATATATTTTTCCTACACATTCTCAACACAATGCAGTGAGTGATAAAAGGCTTAGTTAAATTTTTCAGATTTTAGCACATACATACACTGTTACAATATTCTTTCAGGTGTCAATGTCAAATAATGAATACAAAATAACTTGTCTTTAAAAATTCCTCTAAGTTCATTTTAAAGATTTTCTATTCATGTGTTTATAGTAAATTAAACTATTAAAAGTAAAAACTAAGTACAGTTATTTTTCTATCAAGAAGTCTTATATTACGCATAGGTCTGGCTGCTGTTAAAATAATAAAATATCAAACATACTAACCAACATTTCGCAATCTGTTAGGTTCCAACAAGGACAGGCTGGTTGGTTTCTTGTTCTTCTGTAACAGTTTAGGAGTTCCTGCCTCTGAACTCCTTGAATGTCCTATAGGACCAAGTCGAAATGTTTCCTCGAAATCTCCAAAATCAATCACCTGCAAATATAAACAATATCTGAAAATTTATGAAATTTATTACAAAATGCAGTCAAACAGCACTGAAAAATGTCAATCTTTACAAAATGCACCAGCTGTAAAATATCAGGAAAAATTATAATTTTTAGAGATAAACAGCTATTAGGTACTATTCCAGAATGTAATAAAAACATACCTCATATAGCTTCTCATCATCAAGATCTGAAAATATTGTTCCTTTAACCTGCTGAGGTTTCAGTGGTGTCCAGTTCAGAATTGGCAGACGATATTTGGTTTGAATTTTACGTTTTATGGTCATAGCTGAAAAATAACAAAATTTTATAATTCACATACCAGTCATGTTGAACACAAGTAGTTTATTCACTTGCCTTTTTAAAACATTTTAATATTTTCAAATTTTTTACAGTACAATAAACTATAGCTGAATAAAGTATGCATCAATTTACAAATACTGCTGAAGCAAATCTTTCTAAAATTCTATTTTTCAACATGCATATAAGATAAACAATTACATCAAGATTTATTACCAAAATGATCAGAAGCATCTTGATTTCTTTACTTTTTCAAACTCTGGATTTGAAAAATTGAACCAGACAAATCTAAAACTGTGTTAATGACAAATGTCTTGAACAAATTTACTAAATAATAATTTCATTTACCTGCAACATTCGGTACACCAGCTCCTGGTGGTGGTGGTGGTGGAGGGGGTGCAGCACAAGGTGGTGGTGGTGGGGGGGGGGGAGGTGGTGGTGGTGGTGGAGGAGGAGAAGCTGCTTTCGGTAATGTTATTGCTGAAGGAGGCATTCCTGGAACTCCTGGTACATCTGCAGATATAAAATAAAACAATGTCAAAAAATGTATAGTGTGAGAACAAACAAAACAAAAAATACATTGCAATGGCAAAAATGTGGTGATTTATTTTTTTATTTTTAATTGTAATTAAAATTATAATTATTTTAGTGTAAGAAAGAAAAAAAAAGTGTTTACAAAATTCAATATTGTAACCTATTAGTCTGTTTGTCAAAGGGAAAACACTGAAAACAATAATACACCATATAACATCAAAGCCAACCAGCATAAAACAGCTCCAGTCTTTCAATGCACTGACATCAATTTTCTTAGAATTTTTAATTATTGTTTGAATGTGTGACAAGTGGGTAAGATGGCTGCACACACCACATCTATTTAGAAAGCCCATAGATATCTAATTGTCTCAAGTGACATAATTTACAAGTATCATTAAGTAACTTCAACAAAAACATGAACTGAGGAATCAAGACAGATATAATTGAAGAGCAGGACAACAAGATTACTAATATTTTAAAAAATATGTGAAAACAACAGACATACAGATATTAAATAGCTTTGCTCATGAAAGCAAATATTCAATAAAGCTACTTATATAATTAAAAAGGTATGGAGTCCTATTTAATCATTTATAATGCCAATTTTGTAATACGTTTTTACCAATGAAGTAAATGATAATAAATATGTTTGATTGTTTTAGATTCTTAATTTTTATTTTTATTTTTATTATACAAGAAAAAACAACAAGACTCAAGGATTAAATGATATAGGTATGTTAATGATAACTCCAGTTATTAGTGTTTATTTTCTAGACAGTTAAAAATAATACTCAGTCAAGCCTATAACAAAACACAAAATAATCCAGCCATTTTTTATGAGGTAGCTAATAAAATTACAAGGCACTACTAACTGAAAATTTACGTTATAAAGCATATAAGGCAATGTCACCATAAGCCTGCCATCTACCGTCCCACAAAATAATAACAAAACTATTAAATATAGCATTACTAAACAATACAGCAGATAATGGTAACTTCAGAATACTAGTGAAACACATCAACAGAAGATTTATCATACTTAAGCAAGAATAAACTGAAAACGAAGTTAAATATGTAAGTATTCCAATAACAAATGTATTTGGTTCCATTTATCAAAAACATGTTACTAACACAGAGCATTATATTCACAACATAAACATTGGTTTTCAGTGTCACTGTAAAATTTAGAAAAGGTTTTAATTTACATATAGTCAAATCTGGTTTAAGCAGTAAGTTACTAAAACAATTTTTAAAAATTAAAAATGGAAAACACCCACTTCAAAATTTTTCTTTTTATAATTATCTGTTAATGACTTTTTGGTTGTGTCATCTCATTTGGTTGATTCCCATTTGGTCGAATTCTCAATTCGAAATACCTGATTACCTCTGTATGTAATGATCACATATTATAGCTGCTGGTTTATTACAAACAGCTTTGGTCACACCATCCTCCAAATAATGAAGTTTGTTAGTATGAGAAAGAGAGCATGATTCAAAACAACACCTATGCAACAGATCTTCAACTAACCAAGACATCCCCGAAATCCCCACTTTTCTTAGTCTCAAGAGTTCCATGTACCGACAGTGATGAACCATGATGCCTACTTTCTATTTACAATGAACAAAGACCAGAACACATGACTGAATGCAGAGAGAAAACCACTTCTGCAGTACCAGAGCTGTTGAATATGTGGTGACAACATGGGTGGATAATGACACAAGATTTCTTCTTTGCAGATGGAATCACTTTAACAATGATGCCCACGAACAAACAACTGTTGACATCCAAACATGTACCGATTTGAGGACTTGAACAAGGGAACAGAAAAATGTGAAAGAGCAAAGTTGGTGCAGTTGAATGCTGGAGCTGCACCAACACCAAGACGAGAGTCTCAGAGGGTGTCAAGAATACAGTCAGTTGCCTTAAGCAGCAACTCACTGACAGAACCAAGATACTCCTGCTGTATTTGATCTCCATTGGGAACCTCATGAAGCTGCAATGATTGCTTTTTATGAAATAAACATTTTAGATAGACACCTTCTCTTTTTAATTATTTACAGACATTCAGTACATTCTATACATGTATTATTTTGATATTTGTCATATTTGCATACTCTGTGCAATAAGTGATATGCATACCATCCATACAATATTGATCGGTTTCTAAATAATCTGGAACAGTTTGTTATAATGACTGAGGTAACAACACGCATGTTAATAACGTGACTGAACCATATTTATTGTTGTTTTAGCATTTCAACCAACTGGGAATTTGAACAAATGGGAGTAAGCACTTTTTGATATTACAGAGGTTACCAAATCAGACTCAATTTGACTGTCAGCAGTTTCTACAAATATTCTACATTTTCGATCTTGAAACAATTTTAATAACCTATCTACTAATCCATTTTAATCAATATTTTCATTATTATTATCTTTATTAAAGACAAATTAATTAAGTATTTGCTTAGTTGTACATTAATAAATTACTTTTAAACAACAGGATTAAAAACTACTGTTCTGCTGCTCTTACATTTTATCATATATTTTTGATTGTCTGTAAAATATCCCAGTGAATCAAAGTCTGTAGAGCTTAATTATGTCAGCAATTTATCATTATTAATATTACTATTATTAAGATTTCTTAAACTCATTAATTTTTAATGAGACATATAAATTAATTTTAACATTGATTTTGTAAAAAAAAAATTCCGCATATATGAACTATTCAGATTTTCACTGGACATCCATTGTATTATAGTTTGGATTAAAATTGGTTGGTTTCCTAGATCTTACTGCTACCACAGAAAGAAAAGTTATGAATATTTACAGTTCAGTAACTGGGATTAGGCATGCAGTAGCTAGATAAGAGAATATATTGAATAAAGTAATAAACTTGACATACTAATCTACTTGACAAACACTTAAATTAAAAAGAGGGATATAAATTAAGTAAACAGTGATCACTTTCAGGTTGTAGCAGGTTCAAAAACATTTCAAGTATTGATACTGATTTTATTACTATTATTTTTTATTTATTTTTGTTAAATAAATTTAAAAAAAAAAGAAGAATGAGAAGAAAGACAAGACAAATTAATAACAAATATAAAACAAAGAAAGAAACTGAAATTACTGAATAAAAAAAGAAAACAGAAAGAAAAACAAAAAAGAGAAGTCATTCATGCAAAAAAATAAAAATAAAATGAATAACATTCAAAAATTACTTTTAATACATATAGAAAACTGGTCAACAGTTAATTTTTTTCACTACACTTTCATTAGTTAATTTATGATTAACAGAAAAATTTGAATAACACATTTCATCCTATTTAAATTTCATTGTAAAAACTGGAATAAAATAAGTAATAAATAAATAAATAAATAATAGAAATGATAAAAAGAAGCTAGAAATTCAGTTTAATGGAAATGGTAAAGTTGCATAAATGTTGATTTATTCTATTTTTCTTTTATTCCTATTTTATATTACAGGAAAAGAAAAAGATAAGAATTTGAATAATACTGAACATAACCTGTTTGAAGTTTGTATATATACCTAGGAAAGAGATCAATTTACATAATGCAGCATTATAAGATTCATATTACTTAGAGAATTCTATATTTTTCAGGACCTCTCTAATATTAATATTAGTGATGCAGAATAACACAGACTGTGCTCAAATTATGTGAAATTAAGCAAAGAAGCAGTATTAAATTCATAATAGTTTTTTTAATTTTTAAATTCCATTAACATATAAATTATAAAAATAATTAATTAAAAAATGAAAATATTCTAACATCGACATTAAAATATTTATTATGTAAATATGATGTATTCCAAAAGCTTTGGGTTTTTGAGAAAATGTTAGTAAACATTTAGTTAAAGTTTATGTTCAGTCTACTAACAAAATATTACTTTCTAATCTGTTTTCTCATTTATAGAATCTAACTTTTTACAAAACAAACCAACTGAAATGATATATTTCCAATTTCAATTTTTCAGAATTTCTTTTGGTTTTTTTTTAATTTACTTTCTACAAAAATATTACTGAAAAACGAAATTATCAAAATAATTTTAAATATATAGAAATTCCAAATGAAAAATGCAGTAACTGAATGTTTCTGTAAAAAATATCCAATATAATATATAACAACTAATAACATTTTTGCAAATATTATGATTCATTGCTTTATTTTAGTCATGGGAAGGAAAGGAATAAAAAAAAAAACAGAAGATAATTTTGGGAAAACAAAAGCTGGTGTTTGTGAAGGTAGACGAGTATCAAAGAAGACAAAGTTGGTACTGATAAACATGCCAGTACAAACTACATTGAATCATCAACTTTGAAAACAAAACAATTTTCAAAACATAAAAATAAACTTTTTGATTCAACTAAAACGAAAGGCACGACTCACCTGATTCTATCTTACCGTCGTTTAAATAAGTGCGTGGCACCATTCCTTACAAAAGGTTTAATACAAACATTGAGCTATTTCAAACTAGTCATTTAATTTGAACAACAGTTGAACTATTAATTAGCACATAATACAACAATTTATGAAAACCAGTTTAAAATGTTTTTATCCAAATTGTAATATTTTAGTGTTTCATTTATTTTGGTTAATATTTTAATATGGTTTGAATGTCTGTATGTTTAGTACCAGAATATGCTAAAAATTGTATTTCAGGTATTAAAATTTCATTATCTTATACATGCTGAAGGCAAAAATATATTCATATTATGAGCTTTCACATAAAATTTATAAAACAGTGATTATTTTATTTTAGTTTTCTTTTGTTATGGTTTTTCTTCTAGTTGTTTCCCTCTTAAAGTATGAACAATAGAAGCTTAATATGAAATTGTTTTAAAAAAGGTGATAAAAAATCCCACCATTAACTAAATTTCTAGCACTCTCAGAATGAACGCAGTGAGTAAATAAATATTATTTTCCAATAAAGCCTTCACCAAACAGTATATTATTGAAGTCTTACGTGAAACATGATCTCTCAAATGTTCTAACTCCTGTAGTTTGGCATCAAGCATACTCTGACGTTTTCTAGATTCCTCATCTTTCTCGTTCACTGTCAGTCGCAGTGTGTTCATTTCATACTCCTGTTCTTTCATCAACTCCTGAATTTACAAAATTTACAAAGAATCAGTATCAACAAGCAATTAATGAATGTTTAATGAAAGCCCAGTTCCTGGGTGTTAAAGAATGGTATTTTAGCATCAACAATTTCTACAAAGAAAATAGATGAGAAATGCTTTAATAATACTGGAAATTTGTTTATATCAAGCAATATATACTGATCATTATAATTTGGGAAAAACACAAAAATTAAATTAGAGGATATTCTTGATCTCAGTTTCATTATTTATTTCAACAAAATTATTACTGTTATCAAATGTAATAATAATTTATACAAAATTCCAATAAAGACTTGTATTATTACTATTATTATTTTAAATATCTGTACTAAAACTGTACCTTCATTGTTTCTAGTTCTGTCAAAGCATCAGACAACTGCTTTTCTAATTCAACTGAAAAAGAAATTGCACTTTGTGAAGACTGAAAAGAGTATTTACCAATTTTGAAAAAAGATGTCATTAAAAACATTATGAATTAAAACAATTTTATATCAAGAACACCTATTAAAATGATTATAATTATAGGTTTTCAATAATATCCACTTTCAATATGAATTACAATTTTTTGTTTTTGCCATCATGAAACCTTTCTATTAAATAGTTGGCTATTCACTTCACTTTTATTTCTACTTAATTATTTAGTTTTTAATTTTTTTATAATTTTTTTGTTGCTGAGGTGTTCTCAAGTTTCAGTGGCACATTTTATAATTATTATTCCTGAGTTGTTTTAACCGTATTCTCTGGAAAGTGTGTATTTTACCTGTTTTTCTCAGAGCTTCTTCTTCTACTTCCATGAGCTTGTCATTGACCTGCAAGGGGAGCAAAAATAAATCATTCTGAGTTGTAAAATTTTATAAAAACTGAAAATTAAAAAACATTAAATATTTGGTATATGTGATGATATTTAATGTGTTTATAAAACATTTCTATCTTTTAACATATTAGCAAACTAATTCAACAAGTATATATCAAATATGTTTGCATGAAAGTTACAACTGAGCTCCAAACAAATAGCTAGTTTGTTTTTATTGTCACATTTTTCTTGGTTTTTTTTGCTTTAATTGTGTGTTTTTATTTTCTTATTAATTTAGTTATAAAACTGTATATTTTTTATTTTTTAAGCAAGTTAATTATGTGAACTAGCAGCCTGAAATCATGAACTATTTGTGAATTATTTCAAGCAAAACTTTCAAATTTAAACATACTTATCTCCAATATTTATTTTTAAACTAGTTACTTACATGTGACACTTCATCCTCTAACTCTGCTACTTTCTCCAGAGCTTCTGTTTTAGTTTCTGAATCCTCCAGTAACTGAGCAACGTCGATCATGTTGTCGAGGTAGGCATGAACTTGTACTGCTAGCCGATCACTTTCAGTGTGACGCAGTTTCTGTAATCATTTTTATGTTATAGATTTAATTTTTTTTTTTTTAAATCTTGTGTATTTTTACTGCTTAAGAAGAAGTTTTCTGTAACCGTAGGTTTTAACAAGATAATGAAAATATTATATTTCTATCAGGCTGTTAAGTTAGATCAATACATCTTGTTATGATTGTTTTTTTATAAAGTAAAGAATGATCTGTTACCTCTAAGTAATCATCTAAACCAATCTCAGTGAACTCATGCTGAAGATGGACACGGAAATTCATGTTTTCCACAGAATGTACAATAATGTTGATAAACTGCATACAAGCAACCTGCCAAAGAAAAAATAACATTATATTAATTTACACTAAAAGATTTTACTAATTTTTAACAATAACATATCAAATATAAAATGTTTTAAAAATAAAATAATCCAAAATTCAAATTTTAAATTTTAAATCATAATAAAATTGTAATGAAATTAATTGTATTTTAAATAATTCATTCTGAAAGATAACTGTAACATACTTACCATAAAGTCTATGTGGAATTCCTCATAGTTTTTGAAATAATCCATTAAAGTTTCAAACCTTGGGCCCTCTCCACACATCTAAAAATAAACATGTAAGAAAATTCACTAATCTAATTACTGTAATTCATAGTTTACTTTACAGTTTTTTTAATTAAGTTTGAAAATTATAAGTACATTTTTAATAACCTGGAAGAAAAATCAATTAAAACCAAAACATTTCATTTCTAAATTTTAGAATTCAAGTTATCTAGCACTAAACTTTTAGTACATAAATTTTTTTATTTTTACTGAAAACAGAAAATTCACTCTCCCCCCCACAAAAAAGGTGTTTGCATTAATCTGCACAGAAAAACTAAGTGAATACCTCTTTGAAATTATCAAAAGCAGACAGGATTATTTCATGACCACCGCTGACCAGACAAACAGCAGCTAACAATTCTAACACTAACGCTTTGGTCCTGAAATTAAAATAATTTTTATTAAACAACTTACAAATAAATGAATAAAAAACAGCAACTATAATGCAACTAAGTATCCAAATAATCATCAAGAAACATGAATATATCATCCACAGTTTTACATTACAACATGAATGAAGTTTTAATGTTATTAATATTAGTCTATGGTAAATGACATATAAAATTCCTGCAACACAGTATTTTTCATTGTAATATATTCTCCATAAACATTACCTTAAATTCCTGTGATTCAAACTCATTGCTATACAGTTGATTGCCTGCCTGTGGCCTATCACAAGATTAAAACCATACTGCAAAACAAAAGCATAAAAAAATAATACAAGACTTACAGTTATCTCATTAATTAATATCCTATCTTTTTCTTTTACTAGGATGTGAACCAATTAAAACTTCATCCAAAAAACAGGAAATCATGTAAAATGATACGTCAGTAATTGTGTGAAAACAGAAAATTGAACAAACTTACTCATGAAGGATTATGTAAATAGATGTTTTCAAATATTGATTTCACAGACAATACTATTAATAATAGTAATAATACATTTTTTAATTAGTGTACCTGGTGGTTCATGATGGCTCGTAGGCACATTATGCAAACATGGACATCATCCCTTGCTTCACCCATGTTCAGCTTGCTGGAATACTTGATGGAGCGAGGTGGTGATCCCAGTGTGTTTGACCTTTTCAGTCTTCGGTTTGGACTGCGACTTAAACCAGAGTCTAGACTTGCAGTCTTCTCTTGTGATAAAAGTTGTTCTCGTCTTTGAAAATTAAAATTAAAATCATTATCCTAAAAAAAGTTTCTAATAACCAGTAACATTAACTTTAATAAATTATACCTAAAAATACACTGGAATAAGTACTTATCTACAGGTATCAGTTTTTGTAACATTAACCATTAAAATATAGTTCTCAAATAAATTGTAAGTAACAAGTAAATGTTTATAACATTTTCATCTCTACTATTTAAAACTACAAACCAACTTTTCTGTACAATTCTCCATGAATCTGTATCATTTAGTATGTCCAAACACAACATTAACAACTTTTCAAAACTTCTACTATTTTATTAACTCTGCACTTCTATATAACTTGTATATAAAGAAGGTGAAGAATTTGTCACCTCATGACGACTTGTGTGAAAGACAGATAGTCAACAAGAATGTCCAGTCCTTGATTTTCTTCACTAAGGAACTCTCGAACCCATCTAAATAAAGAAATAAAAAAATAATATAAAACCAAATACTTCTTTGTGTATTTAATCTTACCTTGTGTAATTTACAGTTTATTAAAACAATGACAGAAGAAAAGAAAGCTAAACTCCGAAATCATAAAAGTATAATTTTTAAAATTATACATTATTAACTTTATTTTTAACTTACTCTATGTGATTAGTTCGTAGAGAAATCTCCAGATCCCTGAGAACTTGGGTTGATGTTGAATCTCCAAGAATCTTTTTCTTCTGTTTAAAATAAAACACAAAGTAACACCATGATAAGTATGAACATTACTCTCTTGAAACAGCCAGTGATATAAAGTTTGTTTTAAAATGGTTAAAAACATTTATCACAAATTGTTGTACACCTTTGTATATGAATCACTGTTTATACAGTATTTATCTTTTTTAGCTATTTGAATCAACTATCTATTTTTTTATATATATATGTTTAACCATTACCATTACTATATTTTACAGATAACATGAAAAAAAAAACAAAAAAAAAACAACTAAATCTGAAAATTTCATATCTGCAACAAATTGATTTAATTCCTGAAAAAAAAAAAAAATTCACAAACATTCTGTTCAAATTATTAGATCTGATTTTTATTCAAATGGAAAGAAAATCCAGTAAATATTAAATCCATAACAAATATTTGATTTCTGTTTGTTTTTATTTAAATAATGTTTTTTATTGTTTGTTTTTGTTCTTATATAATTCTGAATTAATATTTATAAATAAAAAAATAAAAATAATAAAAATAAATAAAAGCTATAAAAATATTTACGACATGGATGACTTCATTTTAGACTTACGTTTATGTCAGAGAAAAAGGTTAGTAGCAGTAAGATTAATACTAAGACTGATAATCATTGACACAAACACTTATCAAAAATGCATTTATTCTGAATTTATTACTTTAATTCTGGTATATACTATTTGTTCATGCATGAACTGGATTCCTGAATTTGGGGTAAATAAAATGTCCATGCAATATTTGTTTTAATATTATTTGAAAATAATACTGTTTATGAAATTTTTTCATCCTCAATTTTTATTTATATATATATATACATATTTATTATTTGTAAATACAAGCATGCTTGTTGGAGATGTACATGTAAATAGACAAAAAGATAATTTCATCATGTCTATAGTAAGCAGAATTCGTGCCATAAAAGAAACAACAACAAATAAAAGATCAGTTACAACAGAATACTTCACCTGTAGACAAATCACTTGTGTCTGTCTGTCTGTCTGTCTGTCTGTATGTATGTATGTAACAAACACCATCTTATTTAAACTAATTATTAAAATCATCTAGTTCTACAGTATTAATATTTAGTAACATATCTATGTATTTATCAGGTAAATTTTAATGCAGAAAGAGATTTCTGAATTTAAAATGCATCATGGCTGTTTTTAAACATGTACTTTCTATTCTCATAACCAAGTGAAAGCAACTTATAATAACCATTTGGAACATCTTATACAATTTTCACTAACTGTTTTACCATTTTCAAGAAATGTGGGTGGATAAATATAATAAATATTTACTGAATTTTTCACAAAGTTTATGAAAAATTAACTAAGATCAGTACATATTAGGTATAAGAGTAATCATAATTTATACGCAAGATGTTCCAAGTGAAAACATTACATGACATAAGCAGGTACACTAAACAAATTTGACATCTAAAAATTAAAAACCTTATATTGGTTTGCTCCCCAAAATTATATATATATGTATATATATACACACATATATATATATATACACTTTCAACTAATTAAAAACTATTATCTAACACACTAAAAACCAAGCATAAGAAGAAAATAAGGCAATTGTATGTATGTAACAACTATACAGAAAAAAAAAATTGAAACTGGTATGCCTTTTCCATTAAGCTTATTATAAAGTAGTATAGTTCAGCACGCCAAGTAATATTGTTATTTTCAGACAATTCCAAAGCTGTAATCTGCTTATAGAAGAAACCATAGAAATTAGTTATCTCCCTTTGATATTCCTTTATTGTCAAATAACTGCATTTTACTTCTTTTTTTTCTTTTTGTAAATAATAAACAAATAAATACATACCTCAGACAGCATTTTGTTTCACATTATTAAAATTAGTATGTAATAAATAATTAATTTATAAAATTAAAAAAAGGGGATAATTTAAAAAATAAAATAAAAAATGTTTTCACATTTTCTCATTGCAAAATAAGACATGATAATTTATTACTTCTTGTTATACATCAAATTAATCACACCACACAAAACAGTTATACATGAACATATATATCCAGTGCAAGACATCTTGGTACAAAGTCAAGTGTGACCAACAGGTATGGATGCAGTGATTTGACAACACTGACAGAGAAAGGAGACAACAAATGGACTACACCAAGCTGATATCAGCTCATCATTAATTGTCGTACTCACTAGGAAAGGCACAGGAATCTAGAGGTAAACAAAAAATAATCATTTGATTTACCTTTTATTTTCAAGATAATAATAATTTTCAGTAACAATATCATAAATATCTCAAGAAAATCATTAAGTGCAAATGTATAAATATCAAGTAATAATTAGTTTCACATCAGTTTTCTCATAATTATGTTAGTATACATAAAACACTGGAAAAATGTTAACCTATATGTACTGTTTCTTTTTGTTTTTGTACTTTGTTTTACCAGTGAAATTTCTCCATATGAATTCCTCTATATTATTTAAGAAAATGAAAATATTTCTTTTCAATCTTCCCTAACCAAAAATCTAAAAATTATGCCATTAAATATACCTATATTCTACATTTAGTTATAAAAAAAAAACAAAAAAAAAACACAATTGTTTTTGAAGTAACTGTATAATCTTCATTATACATTTTCTACATTCTTTTACTTGTTTTATTACAACAAATTACTTTTAAAAATTAATAATAATAAAATATATATATATATTGAAAGTGTTATTGTCTTTCACATTCCCACCACAGACTGTGTGAATGAGGCAGAAATTTTAACTCTGCCTCATATATCAGTCATTAAGTACACATCTGTAGACATTTTTCACATAAAAAATATGTACTTGTCATTTTCAGTGGCTGCATCCTGAACACTACTCCATATAAAAGACAAAATAAATTAGCAAGTTTGAAAAAAACATGTAACATGACATTTGAATATAGCTGCAATATCTATATCATGCATTTTTTTTCTTTTTATGTATTATATCTATCTGCGTGTATATTCAGGGATGTATGAGTTAGCATATATATATATATATATATATATATATATATATACACACACATACATATACATACATACATATATAATAATCAGGGAACAACTTCATTAATCATAGATACTAAAATCTAATACTGCATGAAATATGGATTGTGGCATTTTATTCAATACATTTTTGAAATGTAGTAGTTTCTGACACATGAATTGTTGAAATACTAAATATAATCTTTAATCTATATCTATGTATATAGGTGTAAAAATAATGGTTACAAAAATCATTAATTCAGAATATATAGATAGGTCAAAAGTGAGAGATAAAGAGGGGAAGGAGAGAGATTCAGAATGAATGATATTTTTTGAACCATCAGTTTTTTTCATTTTTTCTTTAATGCATTTTTACCATGACTCTTCTGAGATCTCTTTTGTAGATTATTACAGATAATATCAGTTTTATCAATGTTAAAAACTCTGTCAACCCTGTATGATCCTCACTGTAATTAAAACTGATTTTTAAATCTGATCATCAACATGTCAAATGAGCTTTTGAACTTCATTAAAAAAATCCTGATATACTCAGTAACATATCCATAATGAAATACAAATACAATCTTTATTTCTTGAAATACTGAAATTGTGCCTACTAATTATTTTAGATACATTTGCTGTCTATTTAACAATTGTTACTGTGTTATCATGGATTTAATTTTACTGACCCATGTATGTGTTCAGCAAAAGCCTGAGGCAAAAAAATAACTGAAAGTACAAGGACGATTATACCCTCCGGATAAAATGTACATTGGTTGACTGCCAATCTTTCTTATCAGAATTGATATATATGTTTTATTTTAAAAAGAATATCTGTCTGATTTTATCAGGAAACATGATCATTATTATAACTACTGTATTTACGAAGAAATCAAATTAAAAAAGATTATCACCTGCATTTAACCATAAATATGCAGAAAAACATAGTTTTAAAGCCAAAAGGTTTTCTTTTACCTTCACTGCTTATAAATATTTCTTTAAATATGCATAACATTTTAAATCAGTTACTGTTTAACAAGGCTCCATTTACAAATAATAAAACAACATTTGCCAGAGAGAGAGAGAGCACCCCATGTACCCCTGCATGCTGACACAGATGAGTGAATGCACAAACACACATCAGCTATTTGAAGGATAAGCTGACATACTTTACAGCATGTAAATACACATGTAGCTATCAGAAACAGTAGAACTCATGCACAGTCTGCAAAGATTGTTAGAAAGAAGAAATAAAGAAATATCTATATTTAAGAAAGAAGAGGAGATAAAGATTCTCTACTGAAAAATCAATTAGCAGTGGCAGTGTAGAGATAAACTACACCAAAATGTGAGTGTGAATAATGCATGCTGTAAAAAGATAATGAAGTCTTAATTTACTCAAAAACAAACAAATACTGTGATAGTAAGTAAAGTTCTACAGATTTTAAATGTTATGAAATATACTGAATTAGATGAAGGAAAAATATTTTAATTTACAGATAAGTAACATTAAACACATCAGAAGGCTGCAGAGAAAAGAAATACATTGATGCTATATCTCATTCATTTTCAGTTTCCAACAATGGATCTTTTATATGAACCTCTTCTTATACAGGATAATGATGTGTACATAGATAAAGCAGTTGTGGGTACTGGCTAGACTGAGAAAAACTTTAATAAAAGTAGTAAGGAGAACTGTTCCTTTTATCAATCACACGTATATCTTTCTACATCTAAGTTACTGCCTAAAACAAAACAGAGAAAAAAAACACATATGCATGTTCAAAAATTTACAAAAAGTTGTATTATAGCATAAAGAAACTTTGTTTTATTATTTATTTATTTTAAATAATTATAGGTGTTTGGTTGTATAAATGTACAAAAATGTAACATTACATTATTACACAGTATTTAACATAGAACGAAACAGACAGGGGAGAAAACAAAAACTGAAAACAAATATAAACTTAATGAACATATCTACAATCAAACTGACATGATCCTGCTAATTCCTCATCATGTAACAAACACAGATCAACAATCTGGCAGCTGATTCACTCAATACTTAAACCAATCCTAGCCCCACCCACAAACCTCTAATTGAAATAACACGTTGGAAAACAACACTGTAACATGAGAAAGAAAGGTGAAAAAAATATATATAAAAAGATTGAATGTATCAAACAAAAAAAGTTTTCAAGTGTATTGTTTGTGCATGTATTTTTACAAACAATGATGTTACATAGTGCAAAATGAAGTGTCAACCAATTTCAAATGCATAAATATTTACTATTAATTTTAATAATTTATGCTCTTAAATAAATAAAAAAAATAAAAATATTAATAATAATAATAATAATAATAATAAAAACTATTAGTTTATGAATACTGAAGCCTTTAACACTGCAGTGTACAATGAAGCAGATGGCATGGCCTAGTGTGTTATGACTTAAGTTTCCAAAGAGGTTGAAGTACAACTACCTAGTTATATATGTACTGCAGAACATTATTATGTAATTACTTCTCATTAGATGAACTGATACTAGTACTTTTACAGCAAGTAATGGTGAAAAGAAACAGACACTCAAAACTGGAGTAATCTTTACCTTCTTTCAGATAATAACTACACTGATCAACCAGCTGAATGTACTATGTACACATCAAATAAACTGCCTCTACAGACACCATTAAAAGCAATTGAAGATGTACACAAGTGAAGTGCTAAGCTAATAAAGGAGCCTGACAATCTGCTGTATGTTGATTGAAATGGATGGCTGTGTCAATAAATCAGCTGATTTAAAAACTTAGTTAACACCACAGTCTTGTTCTATCAATATAATGCACAATGCTTTTGAAAATGGACCCCAGATGTTGGTGCACTGTTAGATTTCAGGAACATGTGAACAAGTTATTTACCTTTTAATTAATTAAGTATAAATTAAAAATTACCTGTTATAAGTAAAAGCAAAAATGGGACATAACTGAGGTCATGTCACCAGTGTGGCATCGGTGTATATCATTCTTAACAGGATGAGATAACAGAGGGAATCCTGTTAAAACCTGAATTATTCTTTCAGTTTGTTCACAAACTGTAGAGAAAAATCACAGACATACATTGTGATAGCACTGTGAACAAAATACTTGAAAATCTACATATGCAATCATACACACATGTACACATTAATTACTACTGGCCAGTGATGGATGTGTTATTCGTTTCTAAGTCAAACCACACAGCATGAGTTGGATTTAAAACATATTTTTATATCAGTTACACAATAAAGCAACTAAAGACCTTAAACAAAGTTTAAGCTAGCACAGGAAAAATAATAATTATCCACAATTAGAAGTACTTTCATGTTCTGGCCATGCCACACACATGCTGAATGGAAACAGGTCAGAGGGTGAATAGACTCTCCTTTTTCTTTATCATTATGCATTAGATATAACAGTTTATAAAAATCCTGATATTATATTATTAACATAATCATTTTACAAATTTATATATATTGTTCAGAAATTCTATTCTTAAGATAATTAAATAACAACTGTAAACAGCTGAACATCATCTATTTTTAATTTAATGCCTAATGCTGAACATAAAATATTAATCTGGAATTTAGCAGACAACACCAAAGTATATGTTAGACTTGCCAGTAAATAATGAGGAAGTAGTATGCTTTTTCCAACTTACATTTAAATTTTTTTATTTCATGGACCAATGAAAAAAGAAATGAAAAAAATATGGAGATATGTACAATGACCTGTTTTTACAGCATATGGCATCTTAAACTGTTCTCCCCAAGAGTCAAAATTAGGTGATCATGTTTCTGATAGTCTTGTGTTATGTCTGTTTGGGTAAAATGTAACACTCTTCAACTGAAGACAACAGCTGTGCTTTGTTCTACACTCACTCTGCTTTATACTCTGTCAGTAAAACCTTCATCTGTTAAACCAGTAAAAGGAATGTTGTGTTTATATTTTGAGTATTTGATGTTTACTATTCTGTCTTATATGCCACTGCTTATTTCAAACTGAAGGTTATTAACAACTCTTTACTTTTAATACTTTCAAATATATTTACCCAATATTAAAAACAAGTAAAAAATAAGTCCATATATCTGTTTTTGTTTTTAAACGAGTCATATTCACCCTCTGGGTCTATGCATTTACACTTAAAGCAACAGTTTTACGGGAAAAGAGTTTATTCATTGAAAAAAAAAGACATACACTGTCAGTGCACTGGGGGAAAGTTACCATGTTGTGTATTGCCATACACATTCTTTGCTGAAAGGTACAATGAAATATAAACATTAATGAAAAGTATATCATGTGATTTATTCCCATATACCTATATAGAAAATCAAAACCTGTAAATAACAAATAAAAATGTATATTAATGACTGTTATGTTTCAATTCAAAATTACAATAAAACTTTTACTATATTTTAATTATGATAAAAAATTCAATATGTAATTTCATATACAATTTAAAAAATAAATAAATTAAAATTAAAATAAATCTGGAATTTATAAATAAAACTGAGGATCCTATAATTAAGATTTACTGGTTTACTTATAATTTATGGATAATTTTTGACATTCATTTTAAATCTTGCTGTGAACCAAACCATACATTTTCACATATGCTCAGTATTTATCAGCCACACTAAAAAAATTTCTGTTATTAAAAAACAGAAAGTAATCATTATAAGTCACTGAACATATATTATCCATATAGATTATAAAGCAGTATGACAGAAACCTGTGACAGATGTATTATTACTAAAACAATTTACATTGATTTTTATATTCTTTACCAAATAATTGCAGACAAGAATTTATTTTACTGTTTTTTCAAAGAAATATGAAGATTTAATATGTGGTGTTCACAGCTAGTTATAAATGCATGAGATATTGTCAGCAGGGCTTTAATTGCAAATGTGAAATTTGCTTGAAAACAAACTAAAGGTCAAAGTGGACACAGTACTTTTAATCAAACCTTGGCATTAACTAACTATATGAGATTTAGTTTGTTACATGAATGCCAATGTTTGAAATTTAGCATTGAAATCTAGTTAGTTAATATTGATAAACATAGTACATCATAATTCAAACAGAAAATTTCTACATTTTTCTTCTTTTTATATAAAAATAAATATCATTTACACAATGCTTTTTTAACTTCACTTGTGAAAGTTATCCACTTGAAAGATTTATATAGAAACATGATACTTTAACAAGTAGTTGAACAGAATGTTCATAAAAATACTATTTTCTAATAGAATGATTAACAATAAATATGGCTTTTCTCAAACTTAACTTGTTAAACTATTACCAAATTATATATGATTCTGTGAAAAATATACCACAATGCTTTAACTATGTGAATATATTAGATGCTCTAAACTCTTAGCCAATATAATAATAAATTTATATTACTTTTATAGTGTTAACGAAAACTTAATCAGGTTGCAGCTAAGGACAAGAAACATTGCATAATCAAAACAAGTAAACTCAGCTATATGTACAAATGAATACATCAACATATATAAATACATCAAATTGATTACTGGACAAATGGACAATAATTGATGACACTAATGACCATGCAAAACAAAGAACATTACATTGTACTTACACGAGAACTGCGGGTGGCCCGAGGGTCAAGGTAAGTCTTCAGTTTGTCTAAATACACATGTGGAGGATCTTTTGCATGGACTTGCTCCTGTAAGTCAAAAATTCTTTATGATTTACACTAAAACATCTGTTCAGTTTTGAAAATATTTAGCAAATAAATCATATTAATTAGTAATGCTGTTCAAAATTAGTAATTTCAGACCTACTGAAATATTATTATACCTCTACATTACTTTTATGCATAATAAAGTGTGTAAACTTCAAAGTGGTGGAATATTCGATTTTGAAGAAAATATTTTACATTTAAAATTATTTTCTTTGCCATGAGTTCAATGACTGTTTTATGAATTTAGTGTAAGATCATAAAATGAAATGTACTTGCAAAAATTTCAAGACAAAATTAATAAAAATTGAAAATTTCTTAAATTTGTTACATATGCCTAGTCTAGTAAATGAAATAGTGTGTTTGTGATGTGACTACCTGGTGTGTTTGTATTTACTTAAAACTGGACATTGTCTCAGGATTTTGCACTTTAGACACATGCATCCATACACACCCTCCATACAGTTAATAGTTAAATAAAACCATGACAGAACAAGACAGAAACAAGCTCATCAAATTAAATGTCTTAACAAATATGATTTTATAAACTCTGCTACATTTTACTATGTTATTTATCTGGCAACATGAAAACAATTTTCTAAGCCAGTTCCTGTTTCAACACAACAGTCAGCTCTGCATCAAACAGCTGGTGTTGTGTTACAAAGAGGAAGGAAGGGGGCTCCTGGAGAGCCAACCATATGGCAGCCAGGAAGAAAACTGCAATAATCAAATACACCAGTTATATGTATGTGTGCACTGGTACATGAGGCCTACACTTATTGATATAGACCAGTTACTGGACAGCATAATGTAAGAGATTTACAAGCTGAGTTAAATACAGAACAACAGAAAGAAAGAGGAAATCAAAATCACTGGAATTTTTGCACATATATCCATATATTGCAATATCCATTCAAATTTAGTTTCATCTTAATGGAAAAGGGTAAGATGACTGTGTGAAATTGGTGGATCTCTCTCTCACACACACACCATCACTTTTAGGCACATTAACACTATATGACTAGAATTATCAAACTGGCCAACTTCACATGGGGTACGCTGAGGCTAAATGTATTTTATCATGTGTTTCCATAACCTGGCCTAAAGCTATCAAATTATATTAGAAATGTTTATCATTCTTTGTAAGCCCCAGGGTGATTTAGTGGGAGTGAAGTAACATAATAAATCATATGTTTATTATTAATTTTTTTAGCCATATTATCCAACCTAAATCAAGCATAATAGCTTAGGATGAAGAATGTTTTTATAGTATTTAAGATATTGGGGTGTCATATGCAGTACACAGATTTAAATGATAAAATTCATCTGAAATTCAGGCTAAATACTTTGTTAGTAGGGAGTGCTGTGTATATTCATTTCTGTATGCAATTTCTTTTTATCCTTTTAGTTTTATTATTCAAATTCAAGTGATTGTCCCATAATAATAATGTCATCCAGTACATGTTATCTTATTTACAAGATTTCTATTCAGGAAGTAGTTAAGTTAGATTGAAATCAGACAGATACAATTAATTTAAAATAAGAGTTGCAGTGTTTCAGTCCTTTTTATAAATACACAGATTATTGGTTCTAGTGCTTAGAAAGACTCACGTTATTTTATTATCATCATATCAGCAACAAAGGAAACAATACAATTAAGAAAAATTTAATTAACATGAAAAATTAATGTTAATTTTAATTAAATCACAATTCAAAGTAACTTGTTCATTTTAAACAGACAAGATATGACCATGTTATACAATGTTTAAATAACAATTACAAATAACATTTTTTAACACTCTGAAGTGTGTCATTTTTAAAATATCTCACAAACCCTAAAATACTTTTACATCACATAACTGCACAAAACCACCACACAGTGAAATGCATCTGCATCTCAAACACTTCATTGTGAAATATATTTCCACCCCATACACCCTGTTGTGAAATAGTTGGCCCACACACACTGGTGTGAAATATATTTGTTTCACACACCCTACTGTGAAATACGGCATGGTGGAAGTCTTCAGTGTGTAAACAATGTATCACAGTGACTCACAGGGAGCCTAAGCAGCTGACATAACCTATTTGTACACTGTAACACTTGTCAACAAAAAGTAACATGCAGCACACTGTCTCTAACTTCCATGTAAGCAGTGACCTAAATGTATGAGAGAACACCATCAGGAAATATCTCACCAACTCTCCAGTGCAGCAGGAAATAGTGTTCGTGGTAATTGGGAAAAGAATCATATGAACATTCATTGGTAAATCTACATCAGATGATAGCATATTTTTACTATTTCAGAAAACAAATATAATTATCAGATGTTGTCACAATGGAAAGTTTTCTTAATGGTAAATTAAAGTACATTTCATCTAGTATCACCAGTCATTTATAGTTATCAGTATGAACTGAAATTAATATTCAAATGTTGTACATTCAATTTTTCTTCGTTTTTTTTAAATGAAAAAAAAAAATCTTAATAAGTGAGAGAAAAAATAAGTAATTAATCATTTGATACAGACTTTGAGTCCTACAGGAAAAGTGCACAAAAAGAACATACACACCGATTCTGATACAGCTCCACATGCTCCATGTGTCTGTATTAATTACTTTATCAGAGATACACAATAATTATTAAATTGCTGGAAGTAGATACTTTACTAATAATTATATCCTTAGAGACAGTCAGACATCACAAACAGACATATACAAATACTAATAAATCAATTTATAGTTTCCTAATACTACTTTAAGAAGATAAATATATATATATTTTTGTTGATTTCAGATGTCTTCAAACATTATGCTGCTTCATTCATATTTTTGTCTTACATAATAATCTTAAGCATTGGCTGGTTATTTCAATCAGAATCAGAATTCAGGATTTGATTACTACTCAGTGTGATCTTTGAATTCAGAGCCAATAATAAAATACTCTTTTTATTAACCTGAAGCTGCAGGTATTTTTTAGTAACTTTCAGAACTGAACCTTTTAAGTTATATTATATTTAGGAAGATCAGTGAAAACAAAAGAAACAATCCATTAAAAAACTAGAAAAACAAAAGCCTGAAAAGGACTGTTAACAAATTCTTTTGCCAACTATTGCTAAAACTTTCATTTCCCTTAACATATATACAGTCAGAATGCATAGTCCTGCTTTTAGGATGAAATATATATATATATATATTATAAAGTTAAAAAATTAACAAAATATAAAGAATTCTATAAAGAAGATACTAGCCAAAAACAATTTTAATCTCACCTGATCACATATCAAGTCCCATTTTTTTTCATTGTCATAGCTTTTTAGAACTTTAGCTTTATCAGGTGGTAAATCCATTGAAGCCTGAACAAAAAGAAGGAAGTTAATAAATTACTTCGCATATGTCTTAAATTCTTAAATGATATATAAATGACTAAAATAAACTGCCTTGATCATTCACATCTTCATTTATAAATTTTATCATTGAACAAAATATTTTATAAAAAGAATATACAAAATTTTCAATTCTAACATTTATATACATCAAAGACAGAAATTATATTGCATCCATTTGGCTGAATGAAACATGTTTCTTGTTTAAAACAGAACAGAACAAAAAAAAAATCAGTTTATAAATTTACAATTACTTATTGTTTTCTATATCATCATACACATTTATAAATATGAACTAGTATCAATTTTCAAAACATACTTAATGTAATTTAACTCTTCTTATAAAGGATAATTGAAGACGTATATATTATGAACAGTACGTCTGTTAATTTTGGTATGGGCCTTATCACATCAGTAAAAAGAAATTAAAAATTAAATAATTAAGATGATTCCAGTCATAGATATTTCTAGTCATTAGTTAAGATGAATATCAATATGATTACGTACATGTAATAAATGACAGTTCATTCAACAGCTGATCAAACTAATGTATGGCAAATGATAACATTAAAGTATATATATGCTAATTTAATGCCTGCAGGGTTTATTGAACATTAAATGGAAGGAATTTTAACATATATCGATAAATGTATTAGTAAACTGACCATTTTTTAAATTTTATATTCATAATATTGCATCTATTTCTAATGATTTATTTTATGAGATGGCAGATTAAGAATTTTAAATCAGGATTAAGTTATGGTGCTGTTTTGAGCCCTTACTCTATATAATAATGAAATTAAAAATAGTCCATATTCACTTACCAAGACCTTTGTAAACCGTTTATCCAATTCGGCAATCTCTGGCATCGGTAGCCGCATTGGCATTGGCATCGATGGTTTTCGGTGTTCAAGCCCACGGTGGTCATGGCTATTTGATTCTGAATTACCCATGTCTTGCATGGATGCGGCCTTAAATATTGGTTGTTTATAGCTACTAAGTATTGAAAATCATACTCATTCACTGCTATCGAGGCAGGAAATAAATATACCGCTTTCTTGTCATGTTTTCAGAATGTTTTGTGTTGCAGTTATCCAACTTCCAGGGCGGAAGAAAGAACTGCTTTGTGACTCATCGTAAAATCTCGCGAGATTAGTTTATATAAGGGAGATAACTTTTGATATAATTTGATTCAAATTATTCATTCATTTATTATTATTATTAGTAGTAGTAGTAGTAGTAGTATTTAAATTTATTATTGTTGTCGTTGCTGTTGTCATCATTATTATTATACAAATGAGCAGAATATATACATTTAATTATCGCATAATGAAAACTTAACTGATATTCAGCAGGTGCTCGTTGACAAATTATTTTAATACACGGCACCATGAATAAAGGCCTATCGAAAATCAAATTTATTTTAAATATCAGTCCTTATAAAAATACTACTACTAAATGATAAAAACAAATAAGTAAATAATGTATACTGCCTTTAATTATGTAGGACTACTTAATCCTTGGTTATATTTATGCAAATGTGGAAAGCCATAAAGGGATAAAGTGTTGAATGAAATCGTATAGGAACAAATCATATACATTTTTTATCGGCAATAAATCTATAAAAGGAAAATAACAATATGATTTTGTCGCAGGAAAAAAAGAAAGAAAAAAGAACAGTGTGAAGAAAGTAAGTTGGCTGGTTTTAATATAGTTTTGTAGCACGTTTTATATTTTAATCCGCACTTTTATATGAAAGAACTGTTATAATTATGATTTAACGGGCACGATATTAATTTTACTTAGTACTATTACTGATGCTGCCATTGTGGTGTTGTTATTTTTGCAAGTTACTAACGACTCTCAACATGTTTAAAAAGTACGAAACTTAATTATTTAAATTAAGTGCTGAGTTATTTATTTTTAAAATACTTCTATCAAACTAAATTAGAATCATATCTCATGTTGCGTAAACGTAACGTCTGGATGTACATTGCGTTTACTTCGATATTAATAACTTGGAGCGCACCTGTTGATATGAAAGGTATCTTACAGGTTTCCCTAATAAAAATATATTATGGTTTAAATTATGTTTTAAAAATCATTTTTAAAATAAAAAATCTGAAGAAATATTTGTTCAGTCAGAGACGATGACAACATAAATATCTTGAAAACCTTATTACATGGTCAAGAAAAATCTCTGTCCACACACACACACACACACACACACACACACACACACATCATTCCCTATCTACGTGTATCCAGCTCATCTTCTTTGTCTTTCTTTTTCTCTCTTATATTTCTTTCTTTCATGCAAATACACGCATACACGCACACACGCATACAAACATAAACACAAAGCAATTAAATTAGTTATTAATTATTATTTTTGCTGATAGATACATTGCTTTTTGCTGGCTTATTTAATGAACTTTCTAACATGCCTAACTCTTAGCTTCGCTTGTAACCGTTTCCTTCCTGACCGACATAATTTTGAAAATCATGGTATTCCACACTATTTACATCGAAATAATCTTGACATAGCCTGCCCAGCTTCGCGAAGTTCTTGCAGTATTACTTTACATTTAGTCCTCGGTTAATACATTTTTCCGCAATTAAATTAGGCTATAGGAGGGTCAGCTAAGAACGAAGTTTAATGGTATTTGCCATTTCTGAAGTTTTTCTTTGTCCTACAGAATAATGTTTGTGATAACTTTGTTTACTTTCTTACTCGTAAGTATATTTTAATATTATCTTTAACGTTTAAATGTAATATTCACATTTGTTGTTTCTTTAGAAAATAACTGTTTACAAAGTGGAGATAGAGAGTAAATATCTTTAAAAATAACATTATCTATCACAGGATTAACTGAATGAGAATCTTTGCTTTTAACCGTAACCTCGATCATCAGCCAAAATCGGAGATTACCAGGGGAAAAGTTGTTATCTTTATGAAGGAAGAATCCATTAGTCTGGATGCTTTCGTTAAAACTCTTATATTTATTTATTTATTTATTTATTTATTATTATTATTATTATTATTATTATTATTATTATTATTAAATATTTAAATAGCTAGGATCTATATTATTACACACAGCTACATACGGATATTTGACCGAATATGTTTTTAATAATCATGAAAATCTGGCAAACATTCACCCGAATTTTTTACTAATATATTTATGTTTGTAATACACTAAAAATCTTAAACGTGCTTATAACAAAAATTTTGTGTGAGTTTGTCTTCTATGCATTATAAGAAATAGAGCTATTCTATGGTTATGCTGTGTTGCAGGTCGCTGGCATCTCAGCTGTGAAGGGACCTTGTTTCTCCTTCAACGGGCACGCACATCTGGAGTTTGAACCAGAAAACTTCGACATTTCACGCTAGTATGAACAGACTAAAAAATACATTACGCTTTTAATACTAAGTACACTTGTATCTTTCTTTTGTAAATGATTTATTCTGCTTGAATATATTATTAATTTCTGTCTTTTAGTCTCTTTCAATTTTTGGTTTTCTCATAATTAAAAAAAATATATATATATATATATATATATATATATTTTTTTTTTTTTTTTGTTGCTGTTATGATAGTAAAGTCATAAACATCTTTTATGTCCTGTATTTCGGAGCAACTGATATCTCTACATTATACAAATTTGTCTCTCTCATTCTTTCACTATCTCTGTATATCAGTGTGTGTGTGTGTGTGTGTGTAAACAGAGAGAGAGAGAGAGAGAGAGAGAGAGAGAGAGAGAGAGAGAGAGAGAGAGAGAGAGAGAGAGAGAGACTATTGATTATCAGATATTTTATCTGTTAATACAATTATATATCACTTCTTGTAGTGCCAACTACAAAATGCAGTTCCGGACCGTGAAAGAAAACGGTATTCTTCTGTATGCACGCGGAACTCACGATTACGAAGCACTGTACATATTCAGCGGAAAACTGCATTACATAATCGTAAATCCAACATCTTGGGGTGCCGGAGGTACCTCGGGAGACTACTTCCAGAGCAATGACGTGGTCAACAACAATACATACTTTACGGTAAATCGAAGTACTAATGTATTTCATAGCTATCATAATTTGTTTTGTTTTGTTTTGTTTTGAACTAAATCATTTCATTCTAACATATTGTTTTTGCTCCAAAATGTTTTAAAATTAATTTTCAAATTATGGGGTTATAAACAAAGATAAATTAATTTATTATGTTACAGGTGGAGATATTTCGTAACCGAATTAAACATAAGAGAGCCAGACTTGCAGGTAACCCCCCTTTGGTTCAAACTGGTATGATACTCAAAGCAGAAGGCACAGAAAAACACATCCACAACAAGGAACTGGAAGGACTACAAATTATTAAACCAGTCTATATTGGTGGAGATGGCAAGAACTCGGTAAGCAACACAGTTTAAATAATAATTAAAGCCGTTCCATCTTAAAATGATAGGAACAGTGCAAGTCTAAATATACATTTTAGACATTTTCATGTAACTGAGTTACTTATAGTGGCAAACATTATTTTCTCCAAATAATTACATTGTATTGAAACAACAACAAAAACAACAACAACAACAATAATAATAATAACAAGAATAATACAAGACCAAATAAACTGAATATTTGAATAATAAACCATAAAAGATACAATTTAATAATATATTATTATTTTTTGTGGATGTTGACGTCATTAAAATATGTAAAACACTTAATTCGCTATAGCTCTCTCCTTCTGTTAGTCACACACACACAGAGACAGAGATATTTTACTCAAGTTACATATACTGATTTGATGTCTACCTATTTTAAAATAGTTAAACCTCATATTCAATTATATTTCAGGACGCCGTTATTCAAGAATTTGAAGGAGAAATTCGCGATATTCATGAGAAACGAAACGACTTTACGTTCGAATACCCTTCACGAAACAGTGGAGTGTCGCGATGTTTCGACTTGGTGCACCCTACACCTGCGTAATTCTCATATTCATTTTCATTTCTTTTTTCTAGATTCTTTACATTTTTGTTTGACATAATTTTATCACTGTAAGAACTGGTACAGAATGTTCATTCTTTCTTTCGTCTTCTTCTTCTTCTTAATACTAATATTACGTCATCAAAAATTGAAAGCAAAATAAATTTTAATTGTTTTTTTTTTTTTCAAATAAAAGTTAGCATGCTAAATGAAAACCCTAATTTTGTTTAGGGAGTACAAATTAATCTAACTTCCAAGCAGTGCGGTACTTGTATAAAATTATTTATATTCGTAAGAAAAATGGCTAACTACATACTATCTCATAAGATATGCCAAGCCAAGTTTAGTCTTGGTTTCAGGAAACGTAAAAGTGAATAGGAGCTATTAATGTTATTAATTTTTTTTTTTTTTTTTTTTTTTTTTTTTTTAAATCTTGTTGTTAAGTAAATGTGAAACCATTACTTTCCGCATTTTAATCACATCTTTGTTTTGCAGTCACGTTTTACATAATATCCAGCAATCTGCGGTCAGTAATGTGAAAATTCGTGTTCTGAAATAAAGCTGTGATTATTTTTTTAAATATCTTTGTTTAACTTTTGCTTTTAATTGGATTATACAACAGAAATAACAAAATGTATTATTCTGTTGGAAAACACACACAGAGAGAGAGAGAGAGAGAGAGAGAGAGAGAGAGAGAGAGAGAGAGAGAGAGAGAGAGAGAGAGAGAGAGAGAGAGTATGCGAACTTTAACACACAAAAAAAAAACAGTGAACGATAATTATAACAAACAAACAATAAAATAAAATAATAATTGCAGTTATAATCAATTTCAAAATAAAACAATTTCTCATCTTAAATTAGGAAACAAAACAAAACGGGCATACAAAAACATGAATACAAATAATACAAATAATAATAATAATAATAATAATAATAATAACAATAAAAATATATAAGTTAATGTTTAGTTAAGATAACTTTCGCCAATAATTTTTTTATCTTTTCCTTTTTCTTTAAGATTAGTTTTATTATTCCCTATATAAAACTGTCATTTATTTATTTATTTATTTATTTATTTATTTTTAATATTTGCAAGCCGGAGTTACCGCAAATTTACTATTAATAAAAAATTAAATTGATGATATTTGGAAAACCACATTCTGAAATTTAATAGCAAAGCAATATCTATATAGTTTTCAGTTACAATAAAGTATTTAAATAATCTTCAATTAGAAATATGATAATTATAATCCCATAGTTACAGAGTATAATTTTAGATAAAGAAATGAAATAATCAAAAGAAAAAAGGGATATAATTTTAATCTGTTGTATGACGTAATATATACATTTTTTTTAAAAATAGCTTAACGAGCAGAAGTTCAGAATCATATGTCCACATAATTAAAAATTAGCAGTAAGGAGACGACACTGAGAATAGAAATCTGCACTTTATGATTTCTAAATCCTCAAATTTTAATGTCTTCAAAGGGCATATTCAAGTGAAAAAATCTGTATCTACAGATTTCGGTTCAGCGTCAGTAAAATACATTTGAAGTGACGGCCATCTGGAATCCAGTTCCAATTTTCGGGGTTGAGGGGGCACATTTAGGAAGGACTGAAGCCTGCCTGTTTTATTCTGAAATTCCGTAGACTAACTTTCGTTCCGGTCGTAGGCGAGTACAAATACCGCTATTCTTCTAATTAAAAATAAAATAATTTACAATTCAAATGTATACAGAGCATATTAGGGGCGGATTAAAATATACTACTTCTACTACTACTACTACTACTAATATAAACATAAATAAATAAAAAAGGAAAGAAAATTGATGTCCATCCTTTTGTTCACTCATTCATGCACAGTGAAAGTCTACCTACCTACCCGTAACCTCATGTTACCGGAAAAATGATTCTCCACCCTTTTTTCCCCCTCATGAAATCGGAAGGAACACTGCGAAATTTTTTTTTTTTTTTTTTGCCACACATGGTGAGCAAGATGACGAAACGGTATCCTTTCTGGACGCTAAGCGCCAAAAGATAGAAAAAGAAAGAAAAAAGGTTTCTTTTCCACTATCAGCCAAGCTATAAAACTAACAATGTAAACAGCACATACATCTGTACTGTTTTACTAATCAGTTTTCGTTGTCAGATAGTTTCCCTACCAGCTCTCTCTCTCTCTCTCTCTCTCTCTCTATCCTATAAAATTTATAAACTCAAATTACATGTACTTGAAACGAAATCCGCTCATGTATGGTCCAGAACATCGAATACTTAATGAGAGGAATCTGTTGATTTGTTGTCGTTCTGGTCGTCAAGTTTTTTATTCTAAGCAAATGACGTCGCATAATTATGGATCAGAATTATTTCCCTTGTTCTTTGTATAATTCCTTTTTTCTTGTTTTTTTTCTTTCTTTTTATTATTATTATTATTATTATTATTATTATTATTATTATTATTTAACCAGACAATTATTTGATATAGTACTTTAAATTTAATCTTACACCAACAGCGGTATTAAATACAGTATCCCGAAAAGATTGCTGTTGTTCTCGTTATTATTTGTTTTTTGTCTCGTCTGAATATTTTCATTAACTGAACAAGAGTCTTGAATCATTACACAAATTTTGTGTGCATGTTTGCATGTATTTGTGCATTTTTTCATTAATTCCAATAGCAGTCTGGAATCTTATTATAAAATAACAAAAGAAAAGGGAAAAATAAATAAATGAAAATAATATTAATTTCTTTTCTAACTGCACTTTATTAAAATTATTTTGGGGCCTTTACTCTTTTGAGTAAGGAGAATATAGTTTGTAATTTTTTTCTTGTCAATCATTATATAATTTATAAAAAATTAAAAAATTAGTTTTATATAATTTAATTACAACCATAAATAATATTATTTTTTAATTTTAGTTACCGTATATACTTGTGTACAAGGCGACCTTATGTATAAGTCGATGTGTATTTTAAGACCAAAAATTGCGACATTTTAGGTATTACTTGTGTATAAGTCGACTGCAGATTCCAGGCACCGTCACTTTCTTTTCGATTTGTCGGTAGTGGATATTAATGACGATTGCAATATTAGTTCACCAAATTCTTTACAATTACACAAGTGAGTTTTGTTTATGAAATTAGGACCGATATTTAGTGCAATTTGGCAGAGAAGTCTGCATTCCTAGATCATTGCAAGACGCCGTAAGGCATAACGCCGTACTGACGGTTTTTTCGCTTTAAAATGTATTTTTATGTCATTAAACGGAAGAATATCATGTTTTACATTCATATTTGGTATTGTTACTGAATTTTTCAAATTTTTTTATACGATAAAATTATATTTTTGAAAAGCTGAAAGACCGCGATTATTTTAGATGCATCCCATAGCAAAAAAATAGTCAAAATGGCGACTCTTCAGCAACAGCTACAAAAGCATTACCTATGTATAAATCGACCCCAAAAATATTACCTTAATATAGTCTCCCAAAAATTCGACTTATACACAAGTATATACGGTAATCCTGTTTGTGCTCACAAGCTCTTGGGCTGATAGTATTTTCATTTGTAATCTCGCCACAATTTCAGCAATGAATAAAATATTTTCCTTCTTTTTTTAAACCTTCTTATCACTGACTAAAATTTGTTACTGTTATTGCAAAAGAAAGAAAAATCCTAACAGATATTGAGATTTGATAATTTTATTAACACAGCAATACAAATCATATAATAATAAAAAATAAACAGCAACAATCATAGATATTGTTTGAATTTACAAAATTAATCAAAATAAAACATATTTAATCAAATTAAAATTAAATATTTTCCAAGACTCCAAAAATAATAAATATTAACGTGTATATCATTAAAAATTAATCAGCAAATAAACTAATAAAAAAGAAGGAAATGTTTAGGAGACAGAAGTTGAGTAAATAATACCAGTAAAAAAACAATTAAAAAAAATTAGAAAGCTATCAATGGCAAATGAACTTTAGAACAGAAATCGAAATACATTAGTTATGGTTATGTATTTAATGCTAAGAAGATTCTTATTGTTAAGGAAAAAGAAGAGATGATAAAACATATTTTACAGCAAAATGATATTGGTCATAGTTATAAAAGTAATGAAGTTTACTGATGAACAAGGACTTCTAGAACAACTGTATATTTTTGCTACATATTATTTATGGTTTATTAAAATATACCATTGATTTTGTTAATCTGTTTCAGTCTTTAGACCAGGTTTCCACACAATACATTTTCAACATCAGATACCAATAAAATATTTACAGCATGTCACAACAGAAATCAAGGAAAGGTTTGATCCACAGTTTTCATAATCTGCATACATAACAGAGCAGACATACACAAACATGCTAGTATTCAGTTTCCTGGAATATGCAGTTCTTGTCACAAAAAAGATTTGTAATGGAAACCTGATCTTAGTCAATCCCTGATAAAATTACAGAACCAAATATTTTAATTTTTCTTTTTCTTCTTTCTCATTAAAGAGGTTAAATAAATTAAGGCAAGGACTATACCTGTCAGGTGACAACGTGTCACAGACTTAATACCATTACAGCCTCTCTGTTTAGCATGTCTATAATGTCAGTGGTTTTCTAACAAAAATACCTATTCACAAGATAATAAAATTTGGTACGTCCTTTTACTATTACAACTGTACTGATGGCATTAAAATATGTAACAGATCATTTGAACAAAATTATATGAATAATATTATCACAGCAAAATTAAATAATAACCAAAGAACATAAAACAGCAGGCAATTTTTGTAAATGATATTTCAAAATTACATTTATGCATATAAAATAATAACATATGCATAGAATCAATATATATTATATATACGCCCATATTTCTTGGAACACAATGTATTAAAGCAAAAACAAACCAGAGGCTTTGGTTTTAACATGTAACTTCAAAAAGTCCAATTACAAATTATTATGATCTGTATTTTCACAATTCTTTTACTTTAATTAGCATTTTCCTTTCTATGTACTCTCTCACAGAAATAAACATAAAAATAAACCTTTTTCAAACAGTTTGCTAACCTGTTGACTATGATAGTCTGAGGTAGTTGTAGATTAAATTTAAATGCTACCATTGAAGGTTTTCATGAACATAAACATTTGGTTTTCAACTGATATGGTTTGACATAAAGCATTGTTATTTTTAAAAAGCAGTTCCAGTATTTTCTTTAAAATGTTAATTTAAAGGTTCTGAAATGACACCATCACATATACTTCTATTTGGATATGAGGAGATTCATCTATTTGATGAAATTCTTGTAAGGTGATGTACTTTTTATGTATTTTGTATTAGCATGTCTTGCTAATGAGTGAATTTATGGGGTTTGTATGAAGTAATGATTTGCTATCTGATACTGTTTTTCAATTGTCTAGTGAAATAGAAACATCTTGACTTCTTGACTTTTCTGTAGATTCATCAATACTTGGGGAAACAGTAATATCCTGTTTAGACAGGTTTGGTTCATATACTTCAGCTACTGGCAATATGATAGTATTTTGTTCCATCTGAGATTCTTCAGTAACCAGGGAGTTCTTCTCTTCCTGCTGTTTTATAGAATGTTTAGATTTCCCATCTTCTGACAAAATACTTGTACCTTTCATTAATACATTTTCAGGTTTTTCTCTTATTTCAGTATGATCATCTACATGGGCAGAAACTGTTGTACACCAAGACATTTGGTCTTGATGCTTTGTCAATTTTATTGGTGATGGATTAATGGAATCCAGTTCTGTGTTATCTGGTGAAGGTGTTTTTGCAGGTGGTAGCTCATCTGTTGAAAGACTAATGTTTTGTTCATACAAAATAGTGTGTGCTGAAGTGCTGATAACCTGTTGGGTTGGGTGATGTGATTTTTCCTCTGGCACAGTAACAATCTGTTCTTTAATGACATTTGGTGGTATCTCCTGAACAAGATTATCAGCTTTTGTTGAATCTGTGTTACATGGCAAAAAGGAAATGTCTTGTTTAGAAATGTTCATCTCAGTCTTGTCTTTTAATGTTTCAGTCCCTGAAATAAATTCTTGGAGATTTGTTTCTATCTGCTGAACTATAGCCCGAGCATGTGATGTTTCTGAGAAAGGTTCCAGAGATACAAAAGACAAATCTTGTTCTGCAGTTTCTAATGTCATTGATGTTTTTTCCTGGTCTAGTTCTTTGTCAGGAGATTCAATTATATTTTCTGCTTGTTCTTTGTGTTCCATTTCTGTTGATAATAAAACTGGTGTTGTCATGTTTGCATTACTTATTTTTTTCTCACTATCTATTTGTGGCAGTTGCTGAATGTTCTTACTACAGATAATTGATTCTGCTACTGATGAAGTTGGTCCACCATCATCTTGTTGTTGAAGTAAACCCCTATGCAAAGCATCATTAAGTACTATATCTTGCACATTATCTGCAGGGAGGTTTTCTGGCAGTATTTCTGAAGGAAAATGTTTGTATGAGGAATTAGTAAAGGCTTTGTCATTTGAGTCTTGATTCTGTAAAGACTCCTTAGATTTATCTTTGCTTGGAGCTTCTCCACTGATCTGACTTGGAATTTTTCTAGTAGATTCATCTTCAAATGGTTTGACTTCAGTGACATTAACCATTTGTAAAGTTTTCTTATCTGAGCTGTCTCTCAATGCATCGTGATTCTTATTCATTGATTCCTGAGTTTGAATTGGCACTAAAGTCGAATTCTTAGAAACATTTCTTAAAGAAATATCATAACCTTCTTTTTGAACATTTCCAGAGAACTGTGACTCATTTGTGCAGTCTGCATTGACTACTGCAGGTTCTAATATACAATTCACATTTTTCTGAGTGATAATATTCTGTTTTGTCAAGTCATTATCTTCACAACCTGCAAGTTCACCCCTGACTTCTCTCTCTGACAAACAGTTTTCACCAACAGTAACATTAGCTTGATCAATTTCTTTCACAATAGTTTCATCTTCTTTGTTTCTTCTGGCTACAGACAGTATCAGGTCTTGATAAGCTCCAGTTTGTACTTCATCATCAAAAACACCTCCCCTTTCTGTGTCATCTTCTTTCAAATCAAGAATAAGTCCAGCTGGATCCTGTTCCTTCACATCAATAATAAGACTAACTGGATGAGTGTATTCTGTAAGTTCATATTCAGAAGGCTCAACAGTACCTACTACATCTCTAGTTTCTTGACTAATGTCTTCACATTCATGTTTAATCAATATCTTTTCCAGATCTTTGTGCTGAAGATTAACTTTTGTCAATGAAGCTTGGCTAAGGTTTGATGATGAACGACTTTCAATTCTAGGGGTTAGTTCTCTTGATGATCCTAACTCATACTTTTGTTTTTGCATTAATTTGAGCTTGAAATTCAGATCTTCTACTTCACTGTTACCATCTGGGTCATTTCCACTTTCTGAACCTCTGCTGCATACTAACACTGGAATTTCTACATCATCTTGGTGAGTCTTTATGTAGTCTACATCATTTCCTGTTTCAGAACCTCTACTGCACACTAAAGCAGGTATTTCTGCTTGATAAGAAGTAGACCCAGTATTTTGGCTGCCTTCTGTTGAAGGACAGAGGACAAAATCAGTGTTTTCATTCAATGAACATTTATCAGTCTCAGGCAAACCTTGAGAATCCTCAATATTTTCATCAGAAATATTTACTGCTGGATCTTTTGTTGATACTGTAGTGTCAAAATCTGGATATACTTCAACATCAGCTGCAGATTTTGTTGGCTTTTCATTTGCTCTTGTGATATGGCTATGTGAAGTATCACTTTCACTGAGTGGAGGTTTATTGTTAATATCTATAAAGACAACTTCTACATCATTTTCAGTACCTCTAGAAACATCAGTTTGGTCTGAAAATGTCAATGTGGATAATGTAACAGATAAACTGGCTATAGTTGATGAACCAAGATCACCTTGTGATGAAATACTCCAGCCTGTCATATCCTTAAAATCTGAACCTGGTTCGGATTCATCTTTGACGGATGTTTCACTTGATGTACTACTAAAAGAAGAACTGTTAATTACTGCATTACCTTCATTTTCTCTTTGAGTCAAACTGACTTGTTTGTTCTCTTGACAAATAACAGCAAGGAGAGGGGGGGGTTTTCTGCCCAGAAATTCACTAAAATCTGATTTAATATCTTTGTTCATATCTTTTGAATCTGTTTTGGGTAACTGTATTTGTATTTTTGTATCTTCACCATTGGCATCCTCCATCTTATTAGAATCACCCTCAGTTTCTGTGTAAGTTGACTGTTGACTGCTTGGTTCTTCTTCTGTTGATGTTTCAGTTGATTTTTTGCTAGACTTACTCTTGATTACTCTTTGCGTTTTAGACTCAACACCTCTAGTCATTGCTCTACCTGAAGATATCAACAAATGACTATCCAAAGGTAATTTTATTGTCAAAGATCGTTTACTGGAGTTTGATGATGCAATACTGCTCTGAGGACTGTCTGTTCCTCGACTTGGAGTTTTGCTCATTGAATACAAGTGAGAATCAACAGATTTTATACTTCTGTCTGAGAGATCAGTCTGTTCAGAATCTTCACCTCGTGATGAAGAAAGACCTAGTACAGAAGATGACCTACTGGTTTTTGACTCTGATTTCATATCATTTCCTTCCATTGTCTTTCTGACAGGAGGGGGAATCATACCAGGTTTCAGATCATCAATATCAATGCTTTTTTCAGACATAATACTGGCAGATGAGTGTCTTCTTTCATGAGAGGAGATATTAATGTCAGAAACCCTTGGATCTGATATTTTTGTTTCACGGGCACTTTTTATGCTTCTGTCTTTCATTTCATGTTTTTGTTTTTGCCCTTTCTTGTCTAATTGCTTCAACCATGAATCAAATGTTGTGTTTGGTGGTTCCAGATCTTTAATCTCTGCTTCTAGTAATCGATTGATGGTTTTCTGCTTTGGATTATCTATTTTTTCATCATGTAATATTTTCACTGATCTTGGTGATGGTACATAGACTTCAGATGCAGGGTGACTCTTCAATGTTGCCAGATTAAGATTCTCTACTCTTTGTTCAGCTAGTTTATGGGAAGCACAACTAGATTTGGAATTGCCAATGGCAGTAACACTTGACTTGATATGTTCAACAGAACTGACAGCTTTGTTTGTTGTAGAAGATTCAGGGAAAGATCCTCTACTTTCAGATGTTTCATCTCCCATTTCTCTTTGTTCCTCCATGTCATTCAAATCTAATTGTGAAAACCCATTACGTTCCAGATCCAGTTTGATGTCTGAATCAGGACTGACTGAAGCTCTAACTGAATTTTCCTTTACTTGTTCAGTTTGTTTGATTTCTTCTTGTTCAGTTAGTTTGGTGTTATTAAATGCTTGTTCAGACCATTTTTTACCATCTATTTCTTTTACACTCTGTTTCTTATGTTTTTCTTCTGGTGAAATTTGTATATCTAAACCATTAATAAGTTCAGGTCCGATTAATAATATAATTTCCACTGTCTTGGGACTTTGGGTATCTGAGGAAAGGGGCTTACGAGGAGTGTATTGTGCTTCAAAGGGTAAATCATCAGGAAGGCATTTGTCAACAGAAGCTCTCCTTGAAACATGACCATTAGCATCTACCAAATCAGTCTCAGTATTCACTGGTAATTTTCTTTCTAATAAAGAATCATCTCTGAGACTCGGATCAAGTGATGTTTCTTTATCAAAAGAAGCTCTCTTTGATCTTGGACATGGTCTATCAGTTTCAGTTCCTGGTTCATTTTTTCTGGTACCTCTTTTATATTCCAAAGGATTTGCAGTATCTTCTGAATCTTCACCAATATGATGCATTTTTAATTTTGGCAAAATACCTCTAGCTGACACATTAGTTTTGTCTAAATGGCCAGGAACTCTGGGTTTTTCTTTTGAAAGACTTTCAGCTGTTATATAGAAAGGAGGACCTTCATCATGAGAAATAAAAACCTCTTGGTCATTACCTCTTTGCTCAGGGACATAAGCATAAGCTGAGGGTCGATAATAAATTGATCTTGCAGAAAGCAAAGAATTTTTGCTATCAGTGAACTCTTGAACTGCTGAACCTCTTCTTTCTTCCTTTAGATTTAGGTTTCCATCAAACTGATTGCCTCTATAAACATCTGGATCATAAGGACGAATGTTTACATCATTACCTCTGCTTTCAAAAGACCTCTCAGAAATAAGGTCACCATCATAAAATTCATCATACAAACAAATTAGTTTTTTTTTTTTTTCACAAATTAAAGAGGTACTCTGGATATCAGCCTCATTCTTGTTCTTTGTCACTGGTGTTATTTTTTGATACTTTGGTACATCAACTTCAATTGATTTTGATTTTTCTTGCACTATTTTAGATTTTGAATCATAATACTTTTGTTGTTTGTTACTCAAATATTTGCTGTCAAACAAAGAAGACAAAGAGGTGCTGCTATCTTCATCTTTAGGTAAATGTATATTGTTTAATGCTTTGTGTCCTGCTGAAATGTCCTCTCTAGAAGAAAATGGTGTAGGTATGAGCTCTGTGGAAATTCTTGGTGTCATCATCCAGGCTTTCTTGATTTCTGGAAGAGATGTGCTCTCAATCTGTGGATTGACTAAACTGGACTGAGAAGCTGCCAGAGAAGAGCATGAAAAGGCAGATGATGAAGATTCTCTATAAGCATAGGACATGGTATAATCAGAATGGTAGGAAGAAGATGTGTAACCAAAGGAACCAGAGTTTGCTGAGCCAGAAGATAAGGAAGACTCTGATCTTACAAGGGCATGAGTGTCAGCTGTGATCAGAGCAGTTTTTCTTCTGAAACATAAATACAGTGATATACACTTTAAATATATATAAAACATAAAAAACATCATATACAAATTTATAAATAAATAGGCCAATTCTTTTTAAAAAATATTTTTAATTTCTAATTTATTTATTTTTAAAATAAAACAGCAATGCAATCAATAATGATATCCTGATTAAATATATAATAACACTATAGTTAGAAACAAATCAATAACTGTAAATTTTTTAATAATGCCTAACTGCAAGATGAGTTCAAATTATAAATGAGAAATAACTGATTTAATAAAAAAAAAAGTATAATAAAAGAAAAGAATTATTAAAATGTCTATTTTACAGCATAAACAATTACAGTTTTAATTTCTGAGATGACAATCAGTGTTATGCACACTGCAATGTAACTAAACAATCATCTAATCAGATGAAACTGAAACTGTAAAAGAAGTTTATTCTAATGCAGATTAGTACATTTAGACATTTAGACTTTTATAGTAACAAAATATTTATGTTAGTTTAGTGTACTGAACAAACATTTTAAGTCATTATTGTTGGAAAATTCAAAAGCCAACAATATAAAAAGAAGACAAAATAAAAACAAAGAGTAGAATTTACCAGTAGTAATAAAAAAGTAAAGTATTACTTGGAACACTACTAATTCATTTAGTAAGTATTAGTATAAAGAAACAGCATAAATGAAAGCTTTATCTATACACTCGACAGAATTTCTATATTAATGAATGATTGCACAATAAAATATATCAAGATTAAGAATTTGTAATTTTTATGGTCAACATTTAGTAGGTAAATATTCTGTTAATTATCCAAATAACAATTTTTTATTAACACAGGTTCAAATATTTCAATAATATATCAAGTTTTGTACAATCACTTAATACTGAGAATTTTATTCCAAGACAATTTTTGTTCATGTTAAAATATATATTTACTAATAATATATGACAAAGACATAACAACATGCTAAATTAGAATATATTTAGACAAAGCAATAACATCAATATATAACGCTGAAATTTTGTTAAAAGGTTTTTAAAGATAGAAGAGATTAAGGTGGAGACAGCAGATGACAAGTATAAGGACATTTACAATCAGCTATTTAAATTACTGCCATACTGAATATGAAAAAAGGGATAATACCCTACAACAATAAATAGATAAAATAAAATAAAATAAAATAAAAACAACTTTTGTAATCAAATACTTATTAAAGAAATATAGCAGTAAGCAAATCAAGGTTAGAAACTGCAGTTATAATAAATAAAGCCAACTTTTCTATTTTTACCTCACATATCTCCTTTTGGCACCTGTAATAATATTAATTTATAAAAAAAAAAATGAAAAACACATCTATTTCAATGTCATTAAGTTAAATGCACACTAGAGGAAAAAATTAAATAATTTGAAAAAGTTTTAAAAAGAGTATTTCATACAAAGGTTAAAAAAACCTACTGTGTTATAAGAATCAGTGACAGACATAATGAATTATACAGAAAGACTCACCAGTGAGTTTCTTGAGTCATGTGTTCATAAATTCAGAATAATGTGTAAGAAAATCGTGACAGACTCATAGAAGATGATTTTATTTGTTATTCAGATTATGTGTAGAAGTATCTAGTGATGTCTAAGGGTGTTTTTAAACTGAAATCATCTAGAAAAAAAATATGATGTAAAATGAATGTTTTACTTACCTTTGTGAATCTGATTTAGGTTTTCTTCTTTCTGATACAACAACCTGATTACTGGTATCAGATTTCTCTGTCATCTGAAGATGAACAAAAAATCGTTTACTTGATATTCTTAAATACAATAGATCTATCTATCTATCTATCTATCTATCTATCTATATATATATAAACATTTACCATAATGAATTACTTTTATGTCTCTTTCAGAAAACAATAATAAAAAATTAATTTACAGAATGACTGTGAATAAATTCAAATTCTTATTCTGTCTGGTAAAAATTCTTGATTACTTTCTTCATGACTTTCAGCTCTTGAAGTCTTTTGGCTTGTTCTCTTTTACCTGTCTCAAGACCTGAAAAGAGATGATTGAAAAAGAAAAGTGGAAAAAATAATATCTTTATTTTCTAAAGGAAAAATCTTCAGAAGCAATAAAATTAATATCCAACAATAATTCAGTAATGTGCACATACTCAAGTATATTTATTTAGAACTGAAATTATATTTCATAATTACTTTCTTTATATTGTATAGTGCATTCAAAATTAAATTTGCTGAGTTTCACAGCAATTACTTCATCAATCATTTCTTGATCCTGACTGATTATCCTAAAAATAAAATACAAAATGTTAAATCGGTAACTGTTAACAATGAAATGTTAGATATGGATTCTAAACCAGAAAAATCTAGTTATAAACAGAATTCACCTTCTTTCAAATAATAATCAAGGTATTTCACTGAATGTAATGCTGCCCCAACATGACCAGTATAATTCTGAACTTTGCCATTCTCTGTGATATAGGGAATATTGCCACTGTTAGGTCGATATCTGTGGATGATTTGTAGTTTCTCAAGAGGCTGCTCTTTCTAAAATATAAAACAAACCAATAAAAAGTGCAAAGAAGAACATTTTTCATTTTACAACACACTCAATGTGGTTCTGCTGCATCAGGTATATAAGTAGGACTACTCAGATAATGAGAGACCAAACTTGCTGCAACAACATCATGGTCTAGTCTTTTCCAAGGGATCTTTTATTAGCATCATCTGACAGGCAAGATAGTACATACTACTGTCTTTGTTATAATAGCTGTGGAGTACTGGTTGAAATGAGAAATTGCTCAACAGACTGCAATTTGACAAACCAATGCACCTTAAACAGCTGCTGTATCACATTGCTATGCACAGAATGGCAATTTTACAGAATGCAAGTTGCTTGCACTAAAATGTACTCAACATCCTAATAAGACGATGTGTGTATGCGTGTGTGTGTGAATATGACTTACAAACAGTTCATTAGCAAAACTTGTCAGTCTTCCAACTTCCTGTACAGGCATTATTTGGCAAGTGGTGTCATCAACTCTAGGACAGATTAGTTTCTTTTCTTTCCTGTAAACAGAAAATGCAAAAAGATAGTATATTAAATATATTCACACATGTCATGGATGTGATAGAACTATAGAGATCAATTTCTTTTGTTCAGAATTGAAAAAATTTAACTGTTTCTAATGAAATACCTTTGATGTTTTTTGTGTTTTTTATTCTCCTGTGATTCTAAGTTGCTATTCTTAGATTTTCTTGACCGTTCTTTTGTTTCATTTTTTGTTCTCTGCTCGTCCTGACATTCATCATTTGTTTTCTTCTCCATTTCTGGATTAACCTTTTCTTTCAAACATTCATCACTCCTATAACATGCTTTCTGATCACCACCAAGATTATCTTCTTCTTTTTTCTTTCCTTGTTCTTCACCTTCTGGATCATCATGATCTCTGGCATCTTCTTTCTCATCCCTTTCTGTATCAGTTTTATTGCTCTCCTCATATTTTCCTACATTAACACAACTAATAGATATAAAAAGCATATAAAGAAGTTAAAGCTTGAACTTTTAGATTAACCTAAACATGCACATAATGAAAGAACAGGTGAAATTAGAAATATGCATTACCTGAAATGACACGAATACTATAAGATATATGATATGACCAGAGACAGTCAGTGTGAAAAGGTAAAGAAAGAGCACAGATATAACAAAAGAGAGAAAAGTTTTTAAATTAATTAACCTCTTTCATTTTCTCCATTTTCAGGTTCAGTAACCAAAGAATTTTCACTCTGTTGAGATTCTTTCAGGTCAGGTTCTGTTTCCTTATTTTTGCCTGGTTTAGACTCTTTTGTGGCAGCTTTTGACTTCTTTTGTTCAGTGATATTTACCTTTGAGGATTTGCATCTCTGAAATACCAACATACAATTTGAAATTTATTCTTTACAAATATTTATGAAGTAAAAGTACTAATATACCTTATGAAGATTTTTTTGTTATTCAAATGATTTTATTAACTCTATAGAAATAAGTAAACTAATACACATACACAAAAATAATCATGGAACATTAATGCTTGTCTGCATATCCAAACAAATCAGTTGGTCCCAGATACTAAATTATTTTGATACTGAATAACAACAGTGGTATGGTATATTTTGAGTTGCATAGTATAAAAATTGAAGAAACATTTAAGAAAAGGAATACTTGAACACCAAATAATATCACAGTAAAAACAAACGTATACTTTGTAAGAGATATTATCAAGAAGACAAAATAAATGAAAAGTGATTAGATTTTTCTGATATCAGTGATTAAAACAAACAAAAATCACCTTGGGTTTTGGACCTCTAGGGCTTTTATTTGGAGGATTTTTTGCACTTTTGCCGAGCAGCTGGCGAGCTTTGTCAGTTTTAGCCAAACTGTCATCCACTCTGAACAGAAGATCATACTGTTCCTGCATTGAAATATTAACAAGATGACAATAATATTGACAAGAACAAGAACAGTAATAACAATAATAATAAGAAGTAGATATCATAAATATTGATAGTTCACAACTATTATTTTCCAACACTTGAGGATTCTACCAAAAAGGTATGTTTTCAAAACAATTTTAAAAGATCAAATCTTTTGAAGCAGAACTATATCACTTATTACAACTGCAAAAAAGTAGGATCTTATGAAGTTTTACAGATAAAACAAATTCGGAAAGAAACAACCTGTATTGTAATACACAATACAAATACACTTAATTTGAAGTACCATTTTAGGTGTGGTTCTGTAGTAACCATCTGGCTTAAATCTTGATTCTCGCCTTTCAAGATTCATGTAAATTTCTCTGAAATAGAAAATTTATGAAAATTTTAAAGTGAGGGGACCTAAAGGAACATGATTATTGAAACCATTTAATATTTTAACTAATATTTATGTATTCCACAAAGATGCAGTAATAATTCGTTATCAGCTTTATTGAAGATGTAATGGAATATTGGCGTCCCTTGCGTGAAATTTATATAATGAAATAAACACTATTAGAATGTAATAAAATATAACCTTTGAGTTACCAACATCTATTATAAAACTTATCTTGTTCAGCAAAGAGTTGCGTGTTTTCACCTAATTGGTTTACTATTCGGTATTTCGGAATTGCATGACTGTCGAATTTAGATCAATTATATGTAATACACTCACAACTTCCTAGCAACCAGAGCTGCAACATCTTTGACGTCTTTTGATGTGAATGTCATTATAGTAATTTTCAAACGACAGAAAAATATAACTATAAGCTAAAAACATTCAACCGCCACTGATCGATCTTTACGAATATAAACAATAACTTTTTGTTTACGAGCAATTACGCCATATTTAGTGTTGGTACCATATGACTTTTGAAACCGCTTTATATTCGGAATATTTCGACAATGACGTTCGGATTATTCCGCTGTTGTAAGAAATGTTTTTGGTTATTTTAATTATTAAAATTCATTAATTACATTTTCAAACTTTGTTTTTCTTAATATTTATTTTTTATTTTTTATATTTATTTATTTATTTTTGTATTATCGTTTGATAGGAATTGATAATTGCTTCGGAAAACTTCGTGTTTGGTCATGCGTCATCAAATTCAGTAAACATTCCGCTGAGCCTCATTTTTTAAGTCAACCGGATGTAAGTTCCCGTTAAGCTTTGCGCGTAAAAGCGGTCAATTACAAACGACCATTTTTGTTGACAAATGGAAGATATTGACTTTATTTATTGAAAATACCGCGGTGCAATGGTAATATAAATACATATTTCTGATCCACAATATGAACACTCAATAATACTCAAAGACAAAAAGAAAAACCGTATATATATTCTTCTGTTATTCAAAATGAACTTAAAAGAAAAAGTGTATCTGAGATATTAACTAACTACTAAGTAAAGTAAAAGTAGTAAGTTAAATTTGTCGCCTCCGTTGACATCAAAGAAAATCTGATCGGCAAACATTTGGGTTTCCAACATAAATAAAATTATTGTGAACTGTTCGCTGCGTGTATGTGACATTAGAATTGGAGTTAGGGAGGACCTGTGATTATTTCATCATTTAAGAGTATGATTATGAAAAATTACTTGATAATTATAATTTCAAGTTACTTAGTAGTACTTGTTATTAAGTTAATCATCTTAATGATTATGAGAATATGAAACGGTATAATAATTCTTAAAAGAGAATCTTTAAAGAAACATGTACCTAATAATTCTAAAAAGATAAAAATGTTGGAAGTCTTGATTCGTCATAATTATAAATGATTAGATATTATCAATGTGATGCCACTGATCTGATGGTAACCACATGTACTTCAGTGGGTGAATGATGAATGTCTTTTATATGATATTCATCATACTGTTTATTTTATTTTATTTTTTTTGTTTGAATTATATTTATTTATTTATTTATTTATTTATTTATTTTCCCCAAATATAGATATGATTTTCAAACTGACCAGTATTTAATGGGTAATCCTAAATATTTCATTTATACTTTTTGTTGTCATTTAAATTTTTTACCAAATGTTCAGGTAATTTTTGTTAACCTCTTTTTAAAATGAAATTGATCATTATTTCTAAGCAATAAATATTTAGCTGTTACATAGGAAACATTATTAAAGACAGTATATTTTATTATTTTTAAGGATACAATGGATGAAATCACAAAGACAACAGAAGATTCTGGAACCAAGAAAAGGACAAAATTGAAAAGAATTGCAAAGAAAAAGCCAAAGTTTCAGCTTAATTCATCAATAAATTCTAAAGTTTTTTCAAAATCCATGACTATGCATAAAAACAATATTAGTAAGTCTCTTAATATCATAATTCAGTATTCTGTCAACGCTTCATAATTTTTGTTATGATTAAAAAAGAAAGATGAAAAGTGATTAGATAAATATATTAGTTACTATACAAGCTTAAAATATTTTGTTAGTCATTAAAACTGTTTTTCTTCCCCTTCAAACAATCAGTGAATACATCAGTGGTAAAGGCAACACTAAGAGCCAATAACAAAGCACTAGCCCAGTCACTGGAGAAAGTTCGTCTGGATCTGCGGACAGCCAATGACATGATAATGATGGAGAAAAAAGAAAAACAAGAACTTCAACAAAGAGTAGCCACATTGACAAGAGTGGCTGGTTTGAAAGATGAACAATTTGAAACTGAAACCAACACTAGAATTGAGGTTATGGTTTTTGATATTTCATCTTATAGATTGTTGAAAATTGATACTGGAAAATTTAAATACAAAGTTGATAAAATCTTGGAATTTTGAAAAGAAAAATCTTTTCATTCTACTGAAAATTCAAAAAACCTGAACCTACAATAATAAGAATTAAACAAAAACAACAACAAAAATATGCGAAACCCAACAAAAATGCCATAATAGAAATGTAATGTTTTATATAATTATATAATTAAATTATTTTTAGGCAAAACTAAGACATTTGAAGAGCCTGCTTCTCCAAACTAGTACACATCTGTTTGATGCTGGGCTGTACATTCAACAAGCCATGGAAGAATGCTTTTCTTCTCGGCTCTCTCAGTGTTCAAATCCCAGGGGTTCCTCCATTGGATTCACTACATCAGATGATGACAGATCTCCAGTACGCAGTAGAAAGAACAGGTTTTAAATAATTCTTTTATAATAAGAGCCTCATGAAAATTCATAATTTATCTGTTTATACCTAATTAATATACCTTTTCAACAAACATATTAATTAAATAGATTTATACTAATAACATTGAATCTTTAATTTAGTAGTTCTGTTAAAAAGTGGGAAATAGACAAGACAGGTTTGTATGTGTTTATATATATATACATAATCTTCGGTACATTTTTGTTAGAACAAATCCATATATCTCTATATATTTGTTTATTCTGATTATGATTCTGCAGATCATAGGATACCAGAACTTTTATCTACAGTTTTACAAGAAACTAATATTGTAATTATTGTTTTATATAATGTCAGGGAAATGGTTTATCGGTCATCTGATTTGAAAAACAGCCCACTTTTAAAGGATGATCTTGATACAGCTACTATACAGCAAGATGATATTATTGCTGAAATGAGCATGATACTGGAAAAGTCAGTTATTGCTGGTTCACCAAACCATGTACACAATGCATGTCTTCCTGCAGGTTTGTTACCTTTGTTATATATTTTAATATTTTACTGGAGTTCAGCACAGGTTTATGAATATGCTGCATATATGGATAAATGACATGTGTAATTTTAAAATTTTGTTCTAGTTTGTTCTCCTAGAACATGTTATATGTAACATAATTTTGAAATCCACTGAGACATTTGAATGCTAATCAGTACATGTACATACTGTATGATGGGAAATTTCAGGAAGACTATGGAAAGATCAACAAACATCTATGAAAAATATTTCAGAACCTCCAAACACTGAAATATGTTTATAACCTTTAGATAATAAACATTTTAAGATATACAGTATATATTTAAGGAAAAGATAATTTGTTTGTATTAATTCAAATACATAAATTGTTTAGCATTTTTAATTTTTTTTTTTTAAAACAGTAGTAGAGTCAGCTGTGGCTGAAGACGTCACAGACTTGTTAGAAAAACAGAAAACAAATTATGGTATTCCTAAACATGTGCTAAAGCATGATCAGTTAAACAAGTTGGCTAGTACAACCAAGCCTAATGTTCTTGAAACTGAAGTTGAGAATCTGGTTTGTAGGAACAGCAGGACACCAAACAAAAGTAATAAACCTGAGAGTGCAGTTCAGAACGATGTTAAATCTAATGATAATTTAATAAATCAGAAAATTACTAAAGATACATACAAATACAGAGAGGAAGGTGAGAAACAGGAACTAGAACAAGAGTGCAGCAATATATCAAAGGGAAATAACAAACACAGTGCAGTTCTAACAGGTGCAAAAGGTAATGAGAATCCAGATGAGCAGACTGTCATTGACAAAAAAGATAAAAATAAAAGTGGAGAGGAAGATGAGAGTCAAAACCTGCAACAAGAGTACAGGAATACGTCGGAGGAAAATGTAAAACAACAGAGTGCTGTTAATAATGATGCTGAAAAAGCTAATGAGAATCCAGATAAGCAGATGGTAGCTAACAAATTTAAAAACAAACAGACAGAGGAGGATGAGAGACAGAAACTTCGACGAGGAACATATGTTTTACTATCACCATCAGTTCATTCAAATGAAAACAAAGCAGACAAACCAAAAGGCAAAGATATTGATAGGAGAGGTACTTTTATACCTTCTAAAGGTAACAAATTACCCATCAGTGCTGACCAGGTTGAGAGCAGCAACAATGGAAAAAGAGAAACTTTCTGTGTACCTAAAATTAACACATTCAGCAGTGAGAGTGAGCAGAATGGAAGAGCAGCCTGTAAGGAAGCTAAGACTAATGACCAATCAGTTTTTAAACATCATGATCCTCTTGTGAAACAATCTCACAGCCTCACAATCTCACAGTCAATTGTCAAACACCCATCTGCAGATTTCCTTAATCAGATCAATCAGTCTGAGCCACAAATTCCAAGCACAAATATGATTAATAAAGCACAAGATTTTAAAGAAACCAAAAGAGATACAATTTCTGAAGAACCACAGAATGATCAGTCTGCATTTAAACAACCTAATATTGAGAGTACAGATAAGACTAATATTGAACATTGTCTCAGTTCATCTGAAGATCAAACAGTTTATTTTAACTCTGACATGGAACTTACTGCAGTGATTGATATTTCATCCAGCACTAATCAGAATAATACGGATGATAAGAAAACAAAACTACCAATTTCACTGAGAGTTTCCAAACCAGGGAAGTTGACATTTGCAGCTGCAAGGAAAGAAAATGATGGTACAAGAAAAATTATCCCAACCAAGCTTCCACTGAAAGCTAGATCTAAGTCCAAGAAACAGCTGAGAAAATTGCAGGAAGCAATAGCTGCTGATAAATCCAAACCTAAGAATATATTTGATTTTCATGACAAAACTCCTAACTATCTGCAAGAAAAGCCATCAGTGTTTGATATTTCTTTAAATGAATCTGCATCTACAGCTCAGGTCACAGTTAATGAATACCATGAAAGATTGCAAAAACTAAAAACTACGTTGCACAATGATAAAGAAAATAATCAAGATGGCAATCAGAAAGTTGAAACAGAGGAAACCAAAGCCAGATGTTCAGATGGAATCACACCAGATAATGACAGAAAAGATGATGAATGTAAAGGCAAATCAGTTATTAAAAAGTCAAGAACTAAAAACAGAAAGATAGATAGTGAAGATGATGAGCAAACAAAAGAGGGAAGCAGAAGGAGAAAGAGCAACTCGGATATAAAGGTTCATGGCAATGAACTTGATATACATCATAAGACACAGACTACAAGTAAGAAGAAAAAAACATCTATCGCAACAGCTAATAAAAGGAAACCATCTTCTGATTCTGAGGATGAGAGCCAAGCTCATGTTTCAGTCAAAAAACATTCCTTTAAGCTGAGTCTTCCAGAAATATCCCTGAATGAAAATGAAAAGACAGCCAGAAGTAAATCGAAGAGCAAAGACAGTGAACATGGCATAAGTTCACAGATAAAAGAAACAGAAATATCTGATAAAAATGATGAACAGTCTTTTAAACTTTTCTCAGACCTCTGCCCTATTTACAGTTTACCTTTAAAGGGAAGTCCAGTTGTGAAAGAGAGAAACAAGAGACCTAGAAGCTGTGGACCATCTTCTACTCAGTCCACCAGTAAGAGTGAAACTAGAGGCAGTAGAAGTCGAAGTCGAAGCTGCAAGAGAATTAACTACAGAGAATTAAATTCTGGCGGAGAAGAGATCAGTTCAGAAATAGAGCAGAGTCCTGAAGAAAAGCAAAAGATTGGATCCCGGGGCAGGACATTAAAAAAAAAAAAACATCTGAAAAGAAGTATGAGCAGAAAGAGAGTAATAAGCAGTGAACTAATGAACAAAACCAATGACATAAATGCTGAAATTAAAGTGAGTAAGAAATTGCCCAGACCGGATGAGTCATTTCCTTCAGACGATGAAACAAATATGAAAGAAATTAATAAGGATGAAAAGAATGAAAAACACAGTAGTAAAAGATTATCTTCACAACTGATATATGAGAGTAAAAAAATGCAATCTAGACCTTCAGATACAATCTGCAGTCAAAGTTATGCACAGGCTGTTCTTGATGACACCATGGAAAGTGACAAAGAGAAAGATGTTGAACAAGTGATATCTACTGATCCAGCAGAAAAAAGTAAAACCATGACTCATTCTATGCCTCAGAAGGAATCCAGTATATCAAACTCTCCTGGAGTAAAAAGAGGAGGTAATGAGAACAAGGAAAATGAAATACCATCCAGAATTAGAGCCACTTCAAGTGAAAAGGTGGCTGAAATTGGCTCTGAAATTGAAAAAGATGGAAGAAATATTACTGTTACCCGTAGCAAGAGCAGAAAAAGAATAGTTGATGATGATGATGAGTCTTTTGATGTGCAGAATCACCCCAAAAACACATTCACTTCTGTTCATAGACAGAAAAGTGGGGAGACAACTGAAAGAGATGGCAAATTACTTTTTGATTCCTGTTCGCAGTACACTCTTCCACTGAAAGGAAGTCCGTCTCCAAAGAATGGTGCAGCCACTTCGAGTAGAAGGTCTAGAAGTAGGGGACCTACTTCAAAGTCTACAAGTAAAAGTAGAAAAAAAATTAAAGAAACTCAGCATTTTGGTGAAGTTGATTGTACTATTGGATCACCTCAGAGTTTAGCAGAAAAACTCAGCACTAGATCTCATGGCAGATGCAGAAGGAGAACTTTAACACGCTCACTCAGTGAGAGCAGGAAAAGCATCAACAGGGAGTCTATAGCTGATTCAGAAGAAAGCTGTACAGATGCTAGACTGGTAAAACAGATTCCAGAAAGATATGTGCTAAAAAAGAAAACTGAAAAATTGATCAACAGAAAGGTTGCAAATCACAGTAAAAGTGATTTTTCTGGGCAGACTTTAGAAAATGCTGAAGAAATGGATAATTCTATGAATAAAAGTAGGAAAAAAACTACAAAAAATTTTCTGGCAATGTTTGATAAAAATTCTAATTCAAAAACAGATTTACGTATCAATTCTGAAACACAAGATGATAAGCCAAAGGATATGCTAAAATGTGTTAAGAAAAGTAAGTTCACATCTAAATCACCAACTGACAGGACAAAACAGCTGTTTCATCAAGATCTGCTTAAAAAGACCCCAGATAACACTCCTCAAAAAACATCATGTCCAGATGGTGATAAAACACAAAAAGAGAATGGATTGGAAAATGCAGTACAACAGGTATTTATTTAAATGATCTACCTTCACTTTCAGCACAATTTACCTAGACACGTTCATGTATCATAAAAATAGTTTAATATTGTTTGTTGTTTCACTGATAATCTTGTGTATTTTTTAAATAAAATGTATATCAATATACATGTAATACTTTAAAAAAAAAATTAAGTTATTTTATTTCTGAGTATTTTCATTTAAAAATGTACATTTGCTTCCCAGAGTTTAGGTTTAGATATTTTGAAGCGCAAATTGGCATTAATTCAAGGCAAGGATAATGAACCTAAAGAAAATTTGGAGAAGTGAGTTATTTAATTTTGCACAAGATTTTTCATCACTAAATGTTACAGTTCCTCTCACTCCAGGAAGCCATGTGTTTTCACTGTGGACAATATTTGGAATTTAAAAATAGTACATTTTCTGTAATTTAGTGTTAATGTTTTAATATGCTTCGAGCATAAATATTTTCAAATATTTCACTTCTTTACTATATTTCTGTTCTTAATTGAAAGAACTGCAGTCTTTGCATAACTATAGCTTACTGTTTCATTAAAATTAGTTTACTAAGATCTGCACAGTGAGGAAAAAAAAATTAAACTAAATTATATTTCTTATCAATAATTAGTTACGTGGTTTAAGAAAGAAAATGTAAAACAAATGCTACTATAGTACTATGATGCTTTCAGTAATGGGATGAACTGTAAACGAAGTCGTCGTGCTGTAGTAGGCATCAGTTACAAATTGCCAAGCCTCATTCAGTGAGTATTCATAAACTACCATACTGTATTAGTAAGCATGTTACTGACTGCAAGCTTGCTTTCTGGTTTAATTAAACAAATAAATGATTTGTTCTTTTCAAAATGCTTCTGCAGTTGTTGTTTTTTAGTTTGTAATGATAAGTTTCATCACTGAAAAGATAAACAAAAGCTATAGATATGTAGTACTACCATTCCATGCACTATCATTTGTTATTCTAAATTCTTTTCTCATTAATAAAAGCCAGCTTCTTGTGTGTGTTTTAAAGATTATTAATATAAAATTAAAATGTGTTTTTTTTTAAGAAAAATGAGACGTGGTGATCCTGGAACTTCTACACTTTACGGTGATGACTCAGTTCCAGTTTTTAAGAAATCTCCTGTTAAATCTGGTAAAAAATTCAATATTTTTATTGACTAATTTCTTAATTTCTTAAATTTTATTTTAATTTGTATCTGTATACTTTGTTTTTATAAAGTTAAATAATTAACACTATGATTTGTAATTACTAAAGTATATTGTCTGTATAAGTTAATATTTTATTTTGCAAAATGTATTACATACACAAACTTTTATTACATTAAAAACATTATTTGAGTTTGTCACATGTGTGACTGCATAGTAAATACAAAGGTGTACTGAATTTATTAAATAGTAGATTTGTTGTTATTATTATTGTTTTTTATTATAAGTTTATGCACTCATTTACTTACGATGATAAATGTTAAATGTTATCAATTATTTGTCAGAATAAGAGTGTTATTTGGTTTAATTTTTGTTTGTTTCATTAGTATGATTATTTTATTAGAGTATTTACAAAATCACACATTTTTACAGATTCCACAAAACTTCACACAGCAATGGCAGATGTCACAAACTGGAAATCTTGAAGCATTTTGTCTAAAAATAATAACATACTGAGACATCTAATAATAATAAAAATTTCAAACAGCTAGAAGATCAAAATACTAGATGTTTTTGTTGAAAATACTGTTAATATTAGCTGTAAATGCACTAGCTTTCATTACATTTAAAATTTATTTTTTCTTTTGTTTTCTTTCTTTCTTTCTAATTTATATATTTTACTTTTTTATTTACTTTTTTGTGCCAGTTGTTAATATTAAAATTCTGCTAGCTCTGTCTCATATATCAAACTGAAAGAAAGAGTTAATGATTTACAGACTATTTGTTTGCTATACAAAATAATAATTATAATTTTTAAAATATTTCATTACTACAGGTAAGTAGTGCAAAACTCAAGTATACAGATATATTTTCAGGTTTGTTTTGTCATTTTGTTCAGTCTTTGTAACAATCTAAATTGTAAATGAAATTTGTTACAAATGTAGAAATGTATTAAAATGATCACTGTAGAGTTTTTTAAATGAAAAATTCATAAATGTAATTTCATACATTTTGTTGATTACTGTACATTTTTATTAATAAATGTCTTCTTTACTTAACACATACAGTATAGCATCATTTGACATTATAGCATATCGTTACTCTTGTAGAATTTCTTTGCAAATGTGGTTTCATAATTCACAACAAGCTAGTTTTCTTAGATGTAAGATCTTATATATATATACTATTTTTTTTGGTGAAGCTTTTTCTGCAATTTTTTTATTTTTCATTTATTTATTTTTTTGTTAAATTTTCACTGAAGACATTATTTCACAGTATATGGAAAACTGACATTACAGTGGTCACATTTACATTGCTTTTTATCTTAGAATGATTATGTTCCAAACAAGCATGAATTAGGAATTAGTTTGGGTAAATCTAGCAGTTGATTTGCTTGGTAGCAATTAGATTTTGTTTCTTTTAACTTTGAGCTCTCCAGTGTATATTTGCAGAATGAAACTATCTTGACTTTGCATATACCGTTTTAAAGTCATCTGTTTATTATTATTGTTTTTTGTGTGCTAAATTTAAAACAAAAGTATTTCACTCAGAATAAACACTGATGTTACTTTTAAAAAGACAACTTTATAACATACAAAATACAGTTTAACTCTATATAATCTGTGTCAAAACAATAATGAATCTTGTACAGGGTTTGTATTTCATTTCTTTCTTCCTGATAGAATGTTTTACAGTTAAAACTTCACACTATTCAAGAACACATTCTGCTTATGATTATAAAAGTTTTGCTGTAAGAAAAAGAAATCTTACTGAAATTTAGATAGTTTTGTAGAACCTTAAAGACTGCACACAAAAACAAATGTTTCTTTAGCCATTTTTGTAAAATAACTTTCTAATATAACTTTAAATCCATATGGTGTTTTTAATCATTGTGTTCTTTGTTATTTATTTCTCTTGATTAACTGTTCTAGCATGAATACAGTCAGTGACAGACTGGATCTAAAATGTGTTACAAGAACAAAACCTCAGCAAAAACAATCCAGCTAATTCCTTTTATTGTGGATAAAACCCCAACCGTGGATTTTATATATTATTTTCTGTTCATCAGTGCAACTCATCCTTACACACTTCCCTATACATCTCTATCTCACTTGTAATCTGTACTCTTCATGCAAATGAATGTACGTTTAAATGAACTGTACATATGAAATGTTTTGATACCTCAGACAGCTTAGATTTCTTAAACCCAAGAATCTATAAATTGATTATATATTTACAGCATTTTGGGTTTTGTTCTGCATCTGAAAAATTCCACTCAAAAGAAACTAAAAAGGGACCATTTAATCCCAAAACATTTTCAATGAAATTAAAAATAAAGGTTCTAAGCAAATAAAAAGATACATTTTTAGCACTATAGTAAATCATTAAATACTACATTTTAAATACTATAAAAATGAAAAAGAACAAAAGTAATTTACATGGTTCATAAAAGTAAGAATTAATTATGGATATCTATTATGTACTGAAAGAAATTATACCATTAAAGAAACCTTATTTAAATCTCAACATTATATATTTATTTTTATTTATTAATTTATTATTTTTTATTAAGTAATGGAAGGCTTTTCATTGTATTCCCATGTACTGGAATATGGTTCATACATGTAGTTATAAATCCAATCTGTTATAGAACTGCAGTTATTTGTTTAATGACACCAATATATTTCACGGTTAATGATCATTAGCTTTTACGTGTTAAAACGGTGATCAAAACTCAGTGTGATCATATCAGTTGTTAATAATTTTATATCTAATAATTATTATACTGAAGGAATAAAATAGAGTATTTTTCTGAAGTGTAAACTAAGTAACTTTTTGAATGAATATACGTTTTTATTTTATAAAATTATTCAAACATGTAACATCAATATTGGATCTTTCATAAACTAAAAAATGATGCATTGAAAAACTACAAGATTTACAGTCCAGCCTCTTTATGATGATGACACTGATGCCCAACAGATTTCAGCATTTTAAAGAGCTGAGTGGTAACAAGTATTTTGAAATTATGACTTGCTATATGCTTGTCCGGTTATTTTAGAGACAGAGTTCCAGACCCTTTTATTTCAATTGTTATATATAACATGTTAAGTATTAAGGACTGAATTCAAGGTGGAAAAAAAAAAAAAAATGCTATTCACTAAACATTTAACTGGCCAATATTCTTGCCATTCACATTTCCTTTTAGCATTGCATGATAAATCTTTATTTTATAGTTATTAATATCAGGGAATCGATGCTCCTGCTGCTGTTGGCACTACTACTACTATTATTATTCTACAAATACATCACCAGTTTTCTGGAACCTTTGTTTCTGAAGTGTTTCCAGATTATCAGTTGTCACGGACCAAAAGAGGCTATATAATAATACAGCTTTAAAAATAAATAATTATATATTAAAGCTTTCAAAATAACAAATATAAATATTCATTTTGGATTAATCAGTGAGAATTTTTGTGTGACACATTCTGAATCATCTGACAACATCGGTTTACACAGAGTGATTCAGTTTTTATAAAATCTATTAATTTTTTTTAGTCTTTAATTAATAACAAAATTAATAAAATTTATATATTGTGCAATAATAGTATTGAATATATCTAACGTTATTTATTATATAGACCTTGAGTTAAAAACAGCTGTCACCAATATAGATTGTAATCAAAAAGGTAAAATGAATTAAAATATCTTTAGCCCTAAAATATTAAACAACAACATAAAAATCCATATATAGTGTATGGTTATAAGTATATCTTCAGAAATGAAAGTAATGAATATTTAATTAATTAAATAATTTCCTTTATCATTTCCATTGCGTATATAATTTAAAGTAAAATAATATCCTTTATGTTGATTAAATTTTAGGTGTGTATTTGAAAGGAACGATGAAATAAACATATGGCCAAATCAGGTACAATCACTGACTTAGTTACAATAAAATAAGATTATTATCATACCTGTATTTCACTTGTTATCTTTTCTGTACACAGTAAAATATTACTTCCCGGTTGATAAAACAGCTTCTTATCTAAGCTCATCTTGAGGTAGTACGTTTCCTTTTACTTCTTTAGGAAATATATAATGATATTTGCAACATGTTGTATTTATTGATTATTGTACCATAACATCATAATTAAGCCTAAAATTCTTCAATAAAACACAAATAAATCCACAAGAAAAACCACCGAAACAAACAAAAAACCCAACACGCAAACAACATCAACCACTAACCAAAAGGAGACAAGAGAAAGTTTGGTCGAATAAAGGAATATTGTACATTACAGCAGCAAATGGAAATCTTTCTCTTCTAATTTTATTAAGGCACGAATTAGTTTTACATTTTGTACACTTTACAGTCCTTAGTTTCTTTCTGGTTTATTTGACCAAATGTAAAGCATTCTCATTGGTATTGTTATTAAAGATATTGATTTCAGATATACAGCTGAATATTTTATTAATGTTATACTCCGTCGTCACTCTAAATACATTCCCCCCCTCCCCCCAATTGTTTTCGAGTCATTACAAAACACGAAGTGAGGGCTTTCTTTATAGAGTAATATTACACATTCATTTATAAAAGTACTACTGAAGTACAGGAGATTTTTTTTATTGTTTCAAAATAATAAAGCTATTAGAAGAATAAAATACTTCATTTTGAAATACATAATAATTCTTGAACGGCCATTCACCGTAACGAAGCAGCAATGTACTTGCACCAACACTTGATCAACTGATGTTGTATTGTCTACGTACCAGCTTAAAACATGCGACAGAAACATGCGTTGCCAAGTCGGTTTGTATATTTAAATACAGACGATTTGTGATCAAGTATTTTGAGGCAATAAACGGAGATAACCGTTTACCACGTGATATTATAAAGAGGACTGACTGTACTTTGAACTGGGTTAAACACACCAAAGATAAACAAATACGCCTTGTAACACCAGTGAGAAAGAGCTTTGTCGAATCTCTTTTAAAATAAAGAATATTTATTTATTTATTAAATCTTATTACAAATGAATCTCGTTAGCTTGATTATAGGTTATTTTACTTTGTTTTTTTTATATAAGAATGAGTCATCCAGAATAATGGTTATAACAACGGTGCATAAAACAAAATAAATGTACTGTTATATAGTAATCAGGATGAAGTAATTTCGACGTGATTAGTTGTGATGGTTCTGATACAGGTTGCTCTTATAACGAAGTTTGATTGTATCAGTTTAACAATTACATCTATCTTCAGATTTCTTTTTGCATGGATGAAGTATCATGTTTGCTGAACAAACCCAGTTAATCTCTGGATTAATCGATGATAATGTGGCAATATGCATTCATATTTTTAATGACATATCAACTCTTAAGAACTGACAGAAACCGACGTCGCCAGAGTACAAGTGTGTTAAAATTGTGCATATATTTTATTTATTTATTTATTTGTTTATTATTTTTTTCCATAACTATATTAATGCCAGTTTTCTAACAAACTGACCAACATAATGAAACTGATAAAACTAGATTATGCTGCCCTTACTGAAGAACAGTGGAGTTTTGTTGAATCAGAAATCATATGTAAAGATGTGTGTAATTTTATAAACACAATAATCATAATAAAACAAACAGTAAATTAAAAGGACTTTTGTATGACCCACTCATGGATTTGGCAACATAACCCGTTTATATTTGCTAGATAACTTAATTATACTTCCTCCACCATACCTTTGTTTCTATAAGAAGAAAAGTTAACATTTTACAAGTAGTGACCGATTACAAGAAAATCTACATAAAGTCCAAACTAGTTGCTCTGTCGTGGTGGATACTGACATTAAATCTAAACTTTGCTTAGCAGGGTATAGATATATATACATATATATGTAAACATTAAGTTTATTAAGCCTTCGATGATTTCATTCTGTTTTGGTTTCAGCTAAGGTAAGAATGTTTATGATGCTTTCTACAGTCAAGTATTTTATTATGTTTATAACCTTGAAGCTTTGTATTTTTTAATTAAAGTAAATAGGTATAATAGCTATAACGCAATTATGCATAACCACGTTTGTACTTTAACATACATGAACTGTATAACGTACTATTGCCTCAGAAATGTCTTTCTAGCTGAAACAGCTAAAGCACTAATCAAATAGTTGTCAGTTTAATTTAAAACAATAGAAATCTTAAAAGTAAGCAGACATTCTAATCTACAGAGATTTTAAAAAACATCCATTATCAGAAATAACAGGAACTTTTTTTTATTTGTATTCCATCGCAAAATAAAAACTAAAAATAAGACTGAGAAAAGGAAAGGATTACAGTTTTTAGGTGAATGGTAGTAACTATCTTGTATCTGAGACATTACCACCTCTCCAATAAGCAGATCACTCCAGCATTATTTACTTAACTGAAGTAATTCAGAATAATTTAAAGTCAGGTAGATAGATAGCTAGATAGATAAAAAAAAAAAAAAAAACCCCAGACAAATACAGATATATGGATACAAAGATACACATAAATATACATATTTAGAGATATAAATACAAACATATATACATACACACAACATATACATAGTACCAACGGCAACAACAACAACACTATTACTAAACAAAAAGTTATATCCATCTGAAATTAGTTGTTTATCCTGGATGAAAACTTCTGACTACATGCGTGGTAGAAGATACAAGTATTTTTTAATCAGGATCCTAAAAATCTGCAAAACATTCCCATTGATTGTTTCCTTTGTACAGTGATGCATTCCTTTGGCGTGAAGTTATTATCACACAAAAACTAATTTCACAACCACAGGACTTTGACATATCACTTAACTACCTTGACAAGATAAGATTGTTTTGACTTGAAGAATTTCATGTTATCATTGTGCTAGTCGTGAACTTTTCAAAGTAATGAATTTTTACTATGATATTAATTTTATCCAGTTGTGTATTTTAATTAAATCGGATGTCAAACAGTAATAACGATTCAGTAAATACGAACATTTTCAATAGTCCGTTTTAGGCGGTCATTACGGGTACATCGTGCAACTGGGAGGCAAGTTAATTATAAGAAACATAATCATATGGTGAAACTTTTCAAAACTTGTCGGAACAAGAAAAAAGTTCGGATGGATTGATGTTTCGTTTACTGATGTTTTACATTTTACAAAAAATAATTGGACCGCGGTAATCGTTCGGTTTTGAGTAAATTCTTCTTTAGCGAGAACTGAGTTTTGAGAAGTTTCACATTAACTGAACTGGTTACATTGTTATATATACATTTTTATTTTCTGTTTGTTTGTTGTTGTAAGATAATGCGAACAGGTAGCAGAAAGCTTGTTATAAGGTAGCATCATGAGTGTCGATTTAAATGTTGTAATATGTCTTCGCTTCGAAATCTAACAAATATCAATAGTAAATAGATAAATAAATAAAATGACGATAATTAAAAATCCGTCCGTAAAACGTACTCCTGGAACTATTGATATATAAAATCAATAGAACTGCAGACGTGATTTTCATTCGCATCTGCATGTCGTGAAGTATGTTTGCTGTAATGTTACTGATTAATAACTATATAAAGTTATCATCAAAATGAATGTGTAAATCTGGTATCCAGACAACAACGCTTATTTACCAAAAGCTACAATAATCCGCGTAGATATTAAAAGTATAATCTTAGTTTTCTTTGGCTATGGATACTAAACTGTTTTCAGTGAATAATAATGAAAATGTTAAGATCTGTATATTTATTTTGTTCTAATTTACATATATCGTGAATATCGTTTGTATGAGATAATTCCATCGTAATGAAGAGATGAAGCGAGTTAGGTAGAGGGATCAAATTCCCGTCAGCAGGACGGCTTTCCTATTAAATATTCCTGTCTGCTACACAGAAGAGACATGACCATCGCGTCAGGTGGTTTCCTCCAACTACATCAGTGTTATACTTGCGGCGTTATTCAACAAAATTTAAAAAATGTGTTATTTATATTCCAGGATCATCACGGACACAAAAATAAACAACAGCTATTCTACCATGGAAATTACGGAAATGAAAAAATTCAAGGAGAATAGTGGACGAGGATCAGATGAAAACAGCGGTTTAGACAACTCAGCCTACCTTCCTGATAGTGATAGTACTCGATATGAAGTAAGTACTGAATTATTCTCATTCTACTGTGACGGTTTATTTTGTATCCAGACGGCCTCTGTCAATTGTTTTTTAAAATTTTTATCCATTTCCCAATTTAAATCATTTTAGAAATTTTATTGGGTAAAAAACGACAGAAAATAATACACAAATAAAATAAAATAAATATATATATTTTTATAGTAGCAGCAGCAACAGCAGCAATGACAATAGTACTAGTTTGATATAACGGTCAGTTCGACTACAGTGTCTTCATTCAGACGTAGATTTGTAACAAATGAATAGATTTTCATAATTTTTAAAAACATCCTGTTCACTGCATGCTTGATAATATTTGTATTCTTAATATGCTTGGTTACAAAATTAATAATTTAAAATAATAATAATAATTGTAATAATAAAACACAAACAAACAAAACAATAACAACAAACAAACAAAAAATAACCCACAAAAAAAAAAGCAAAAAAAAACAAAATAAATAATAATAAAAATAAAATAAATAACAAAAATAAAATAAATAAATAAATAAAAATTAAATAAATAACAAAAATAAAATAAATAAATAAATAAAAATTATGTTTTTGTTTATTATTCAGATAACAGACAGTAATTTCAGCTCTGTAAAAGAAGATGGACTGTCATCAGAAGAAACAGACGAAGGTAACTGTTTTTCGAGAAGAGTAGAAGACATCCAGACTGGAATCAGCTCCTGTTACACAAGTTACAACAGAGCGATATGGATAACCATCAAAACAGTCTTCTTCCTTCTCTATTTCGCCTATTTCGGCTACGCCATGTATTACAGATACGGTGATGAGGGATCGTTTAGACTCATAGGGGCAACTATTTTTGGGATTTTACTGCTGTTGTGGTCTTTTGTTGGCGGACGTGTTATGAAGGTGTGGGGTAAATTAGTTCACTCTGTCACAGGAGGATGTAGTCCCACTGGACGACGTCGTGCTTGGATATCTTTGCGAATGTAAATGTTATATATATATTTTTGTATTTTAAATTTAATTCAATGATAAAAAAGAAAAAAAAAAAGAAAAAAGAAACAATTTGTATTATTGGTAGATTTGATTCTGTATCAGGTTCAACAATTCCGAAATACTACTGCCTTGATAATAATAATAAGATGGACAGTTATTTTAAAATGCAGTGAAACTACGTTGTATTGTTTTTTAGCAAGTATTATGGAGTCAAATACACAAGTTCCAATTAAATAAACAAGGAAACAAACAAAGTAAGTAAGTAAATAAATAAACAATTACATAAATAAATAAATAAATAAATAAATAAATAACATTTAATTATATATGTAAAGTATAGTTTTATTTATCCATGCAAGGGAACACCAACAATCTCTTCTTAGGAATATCAGCATATCATAACATAATTAATGTACAGTAAAACTTAAATTTACTGAGCTTTGTACATACATGCCATCTTTCTTTTGTAGATTCCTCTATGTTGTGATGACCTCGTTTATGATTATATATATCACTATGGCAATCGCTTTGGATCGTCCAAGAAATCTTGTATCATTGTCTGGTATTGCTATGTTCATCATTTTGTTGTTTATGTTTTCTACAAACCCGGCAAAGGTAAAGGGACCACTGCATTTTTAAGAACTAAAAAACAAAAATAGTGATGTTAACAATAACAAATACATATTACAATCTAACGTTTCGTTTTAAAGTTTGGTTATAAATATTTGTTCTAAGTGTATATCTGACAAAAGAGATTATGTTTGATTATTCATAACAGTAAATTCAAAGTTGTAAATTCATGTATTTGACTGAAATCTTTTATTCTGGTTACTCGCTCTTGTAAAATCTAAACTGATAAAAACACATTATTTTGATTAGTTGCCAACCCTACATGTTATAAAAACATATTTTTACTTTATACAGTTTATTATAAATATGGGTGGTTCCTGAGTACGTAGAAATAGACGTGCTATTTTCAGGTGAACTGGCATCCAGTTTTCTGGGGTATGGCTCTGCAGTTCGTTTTTGCTTGTCTCATTTTGAGGACTTCGTGGGGCACATTTGTCTTCAGTTGGCTCGGTGATCGCGTCACTGAATTATTAAATTATTCCAATGCTGGAGCAAAGTTTGTGTTCGGAGAGAAATACACTGATCATGTATTTGCTTTTAAGGTATGTTATATTCATTTTCCGAGAAAACAGCAAAAGAGAAAGAAAGAAATTAGAAAGAGAGGAAAACGTCATGTGGAGAGAAAGGATGACAAGAAAAAATTAAAAGAGAAAATAGGGTATATTTGAATATCATTATTCGAAAAACAGAAAAAAGGCTATATTACCATTAATATCAACATCAGAAACTAAAATATAGTCAAATTTATTTAGTTTTCTCCATCAGATGCTTAGGAACGTTTTCTATTTATGGAAAAAAGTACTGATACCTATATTTTTACACATCACTGACAAACAAGTTCAGGTAAAGAAATTCGCCCTCAAAGGTCGCAAACCTGGTATATTAATACTAATTTAATGTTTGAACATTATATACTCTGTCACAGTTTCACAAGGTAATTAACATAGGAAGAAATTAACATGGATTTAATAATTATTGAGAATAACGCGATCATGTATGACAGACATTAAACCAAAAATTAATTATATAAGTAAATGGTGAGGTAAGACAAGAATTTGTTTTCCCTCGGGCTTTTGCACAAATTAGACACGGGGTCACCTCAGTGTGGTGTTATATATGAGTGAAGCAGAGTAGGATAGCAAATGATGAAACATTAGGGGATTACAGTATAGTTTATTTCACAAAAGACTTGTAACATTTCACAGTCCAACAAATCAGAATATATTCTGTTGGACTTTTCTGTCCTGTCAAGAGGAGTATTTGCTGTTGGCGAATGTCAAAGTCATGTTGCTGGTATTTCCTTCGTCTTGGCGCCAACCTTCCACCAGCTCGTAATTGTAAAATTGTAGCTGCAGCAAAGGCCTGTTCTCTCTTAATCAACGGAACCAACAGAAAACTGATATCGTTGATTTTTTATTCTAAATTTATAGTCAAAGTACACGAAACTGTTACCACCCTGATCATTTGGCACAAATCAAAATTATTTGAGCGTTTGTCATTCTGTATGATTGGTATTTTGTTCAGCGGGTGTATACCGACATTCCAACGCTGAATAACCATATGTTACGTATACATAGATGTATACATGTATTACCATGTAAGATGCAACATATTTAAAAACAGGCTCGGATTCTGAATAAGTATTCATTTTAATGACACTAACTATAACAACGGAAGCGTTCAGCCGTATCACTTACGTACCCTTTACTAATCCCTACAGACTGCAGGCACAGTGTGGTTAAACAGAATAAACAATTTGTAATAAACACTGCTGTTCTACATCGAATTATCATTAATACTGAATTACTTTGTTATTACTTTTTATTGTTTATTTATTTATTTATTATTGTTATTATTATTATTATTATTATTATTATTATTATTTTATTTAATTTAATTTTTGTGGAGTGTTTCTTATTTGTTCTGTCAGATTCTTCTAACAGTTATTTGGTTTTATTTTTATTGTTATTTATTTTTGTTTTATTAATATGATATCCTATTTTTATTTTGTTATTTTGGAGCTGTCCTCGTGGTAATAAAAAATTACACTTTATATTACAATTAAGACAGCCGTGAAATAATTTAATGCAAATAATTATGTGGAAGTATTGATTCTTAACATAATTTATACGGTAAAGCTTTGAGAGAGAGAGAGAGAGAGAGAGAGAGAGAGAGAGAGAGAGAGAGAGAGAGAGAGAGAGAGAGAGAGAGAGAGAGAGAGAGAGAGAGAGAGAGAGAGAGAGAGAGTTTACTTTTATATTCAATTGTTTCAGATTCTTCCAGTAATCATCTACTTCAGTACGATGATCTCTGTCATGTACTACCTAGGCGTCATGCAGGTTATCATCAGAACGATTGGAAAGTTTCTTGCCTTTTCTCTTGGCACCACAGCAGCGGAATCTCTTAACGCAGCAGGCAACATTTTTGCAGGACAGGTGATTTTATTAAATCCTTTAGATTATTCAGTATGAAACGATTTATAAAGACTTAAGACATAACTATTGACAATGATGATACACTGATCTCTCAAAAAACTTAATTTCGTTAACCCATTGGAAATCTATTGTTACGTCAAATATTAATTTGTAAACGGAATAATTATAATATTGTCTTCTTCTTTTTATTGTATATGCATATGTGTTTGTGTTAGTGTGTGTGTGCGTGTGTGCGTGTGTGCGTACGTGTGTGTGTACAAATAGTGTATTTTAGTGTTAATTTTAAATTTTTAGACGGAGAGTCCACTTATGATTCGACCCTTCATGCCCTACATGACTAATTCTGAACTGCACGCTATCATGACAGGGGGATTCGCCACTGTTTCTGGCAGTATTCTAGGGGCCTATACCAACTATGGTGTACGTATTTGTATTTTCCAAAGTAACAAATGGTAGATCTAGATTGTAATTTGCTGATATGTTACATAGAAATTAACAGTGATTATTATTATCATTAACGCGCTCTCTCTCTCTCTCTCTCTCTCTCTCTCTCTCTCTCTCTCTCTCTCTCTCTCTCTCTCTCTCTCTCTCTCCAGTCTTATATATGTATGTATATATATATATATATATATATATATATATATATATAAGACCGAAGAGAATTGATTCTTCTCATTATTCATCTACTGCAAATGTTTCAGGTCCCAGCCAACCATCTTCTAGCAGCTTCAGTGATGTCGGCTCCTGCGGCTCTGGCTATGTCCAAACTACTGTGTCCAGCCGAGGACAAGACCCAGGTAGACGAACAAGCAGTGTACAACATGGAAAAAGGGTAACGCTTTACACAAATTACAACAATGAATGTACTGAAGTAAATTTGACTGTTTTAGTTTATGTAATAGATAACGACTAAAAGTTTTTGTATGTTCATTTGTTATATTTTATTTTTTATTCTTTGTTTTTAAATTTGACATTAAAACTTTCTACGTATTATGTCTTATTCGAGCACCCAAACGAATTAATAAATGTTTTCAATTATTTACAAATACACCTTTATTTTAATATTATAAGCAGTAACTTAACCAAATAATTAATATTTCATCGTATATATATATATATATATATAAAAAAATAATAATAATGTACTGAAGAATAAGATTACGTCCTAAAATGTTTACTAAATTGAACGTAAGACTAATCAAGTTCACTGCAACAAAAATAAATAAATATATTAATAAATAAATAAGTTAAAAAATAAATAAATATATAAAATAGTATAAAATAAAATAAAATAAAAAGATAATAAATAAATTAATAAATAAATAAAAATGATAAACGACCAACTATATTTTTAAAAAGTAGTTTTGAATCTTAAGTTTCTAACAGGTGATGGGAGAAACGTTAAAGAGTTATTTCTTGAAAACATGTATCTGATGAGCAATATATATATATATATATATATACTCTTTTACTGTTTCAGAATTTGTTTTATCAAAAGTCAGTACATGAGCCATCTTGCTCTTTATCGTAAACTGACGTCATCTGGTATATCAGTAAAAAATATTTCATACGCAGTAACCCCTTGTATCAAACTTCGTTAAATATTCATTTGTAATTCATAATGCAATTGTTTTAGTTTGTTTGTTTAATTTTTTATTATAAAAAAACCCCAAAAAACAACAACAAACAAACAAAATGTTTTTACGAATAAAATGTACTTAAATATATTGTTATATTTTAAGTATATTTTATTGTTAATGACTATTTAAAACTTTTTTTTTTAAGTATCTTAAATCAGTATTCATTAGTTCTGATTCGTTAGTTAACTGATTATGCATATTCACTCTTCATTAGTTGTCTGTTCATTAGTTTATTCGTATGTTCTTTGCTTATTTTATAATTAATGTGACAGATCTCACAGAAATGTTATAGAGGCCGCATCAGATGGTGCGTCCACAGCCATCAGCCTCGTCGCGAACGTCGCTGTGAACGTCATGGCATTTTTATCTATATTAGCTTTAGTCAATGCGTCTCTCACGTGGTTTGGAGACAGAGTGGGAATCGAAGGAATGTCGTTCGAAGTGAGTAAATCCGAAATTTGAGACCAAATATTTACGCTTTTATCATTACCATTAGTAAAATATTACAATTTTTCACGAACACTCACAGACAAGTAAACATATGCAAGCCAACATATATACATCATAAATTTCAACATGTTGGCTTTTTTTTCACCATCATCATTTTTCACGTCTGTTACTACTACTACGACTACTACTACTACTATTACTACTGTTATTATTATTATTATTTTCAGCTGATTTGCTCATATTTATTCTATCCCATTGCTTACACCATGGGTATCGACCCGGTTGACTGCCGCCGCGTCGCTAAACTGATTGGCTTCAAGACGTTTACCAATGAATTTGTAGCCTACATCGAAATGGGGACTCTTATAGATAATGGTAAAACCTTTAGGAACTATACGAAAACCTTTAATAATTCAAAATGGTATCTTAATGACCAGGATATTGTGCTAGAAGAGTGGAACGTTACATTAAAGGGTGGATATCTTCTTGTATGTATCTTGTTTTATTTATTTATTTATTTATTTACTTATCTATTATTTTTAATTTTATAATTTTCTGTTGTTGCTTAAAAACCATCAGTAGATGTATAGTCAGGATTATTATTATATTTTCATAGTGTTTCTGTTTTTGTTACACTTTTGTTGACATTTAATAAGTAGTATTTGATAAGGAATAACTACTGAAAATTACTATAGAGTCGTCTTAGCTGGGTATATTCCCTGACCATCCCAGTGAAAAAAATATCATATTTGTATCGATAATGCTATCTTAATTTATTTCGCCGTTAAATATTAGCGTTATTAATTTGGTACGAATAATATGACTAATTTAACTTTAAAAGGAACACTAACTTAGACCAAGTATCAAAATGATGTTATTTATTTTTCTAACTACAGCCAAGATCTGTTGTTATATGTACTTACGCTCTCTGCGGCTTCGCAAATCTTGGCTCTATGGGTATTCAGCTGGGAGGTTTGGGAGCAATGGCACCAACACGTAAATCTGATATGAGCAAGTTAGTACTGAGAGCAATGGTAGCTGGCAACGTGGCGTGCTTCATGACTGCCTCCGTATCTGGTAATATATTTGTGTTTGGTGATTTCTTTGTTTATTTTAATATGTTCATTATATTTTCGAACTATATTACACATTAATAGTATATAGTCATAAATGTATATGTACATGTATATGGATTTATATATATGTGTGTGTGTGTGTGTGTGTGTGTGTGTGTGTGTTCAGAACACTAGACATCTAGGCTTTCAGTGTACGTATCACTGAAAGCCTATATGTCTTAGGTTTGTTCGTAAATTAGGTTTCCGTAAATTATATATGTAAATTAATTTATACAAGTAAGCAAAACAAAAAACAACCCAAAAATAAAACAAACACATAAACAGCATTCGTTTTGTTAATTATCAACATATTTGACAGGTCTGTTTCAAGAAGACGCATAATGAAATGTCATACGAGCGTATTTCTGAAGCAATGACAAGGAAAATGAAAACAAGAGGTTACGCAAAACAAATGTGACAGAACAATGGTTTTAATAACTATACTTAAAACTTATTCTTCTAAGAGGCCGGGTGAAGAAATTTTAAACAGCTATTTATTATCTTCTTCAAAGTTTTTTTTTTACCGTTGGAAAAGTGAAAATGAATTCGGGTAATGCACGTAATGTTAATTTGATGTAGTATGGCTTCTAAAGAACAGGTTATTTTTATATACATAAAATTATTATTATTATTATTATTATTATTATTATTATGTTTTTTACATTCTGCAAATAACTATATTACATTAAATAAAGACTTGAAACCTAGAGTGGTCTAAGAAATAAGAAAGGAATCATATAGTGACAGCTGTTAATAAAACCAGCGTCTGTCTGAATGGCTTGAGACTTAACTATATCATAATAAATTTTCTAAATTCATTTTCATACTTCAATAATATCAACATTAATTATCTAAAAAACTATGTTTTTTTTTGTTAGATTTATTAATTTATTTATTTAATTAATTATTTATTTATTTATTTATAATAATAATAATAATAATAATAATTTTATTATTGTTATTATTATTATTATTATTATTATTATTATTTTGCGAGGGTGTTAAATTTCACGAAAAAGAATCTATAAAATTTGATATTTTAAATTAAAAAAAAAAAAAAAAAAAACCTCTTCTAATAGTTTGTCTCATAATCGATGAAAATATACTGGCGTAAAATAGATCTGTTTTATTAATTCACAAACCCTTTAAAAATTATGTTTGATACATTATTAATGAACAATAATAATAATGTTTTTCAGAACTTGGTTGTTATTTTTGTTGATCAACTCTTTTATCCATACCATACTTAATTATGTTCCAATAAAAATGAAAAAAAAAAAAAAATTCCCGTCACTGTTTTTGTTTTACTTAAAACTGGCCTTTGTTTCACTACCATTTTAAATCATGATTTCACCTTTTTGTTTCGGAACAAACCTCACTTCTTTTATGACTATAAATTACTGTTTATAAAAACATTAAAAATATCCTATACTATTTAAGTGAGCGCTTTAGTGTCCATGGTACATTTGTTCAGCAATAATTAATTCTTTTAGGCCTTGCTAATTTGTAAATTAAGCATTTATAAATGTATCACTGTGCACCTTTGACCTATGTCAACTTGCTATATTGTGTTGTAAACCACAAATGAAGTTATTATTATATTTTATTTCACTGTGCAAAATATCCCAACAAACAAACCAACAACCCCCCAAAAAAAAACCCAACGAAAAACAACAACAAATAAAATATTATAATAAATATGAAAATATATCTGACTGGCTGAATGTGTACAGAAATCAATTATAACAAACGTAATTATGACAAATTAGACATTTGTCCGTACGATCCCTAGCAATGGTCGTAAATGTATCTTAAAAAATAATAAAACATTTAAAAAAAATATATATAAAAGTAGGAAAATTTTATTCTGTATTATGGTCAAGAGTGATTGTTTTTCTCTCCCATAACCATTTCATAAAAGAAGTGTCATCACACAGTACTACCACTAGAGATGGCTGACCACTGGTCAAACTAAGACACTTTCCTGATGTAATATGAAAAATTTTATTATCCTGAAAAGACAGAGGAAACAATAATTAATATTTTTATAGATTATGTCATAAATATATTTACCAACATTAAAACAATGAGAAAGCGTGAGAGAGAGAGAGAGAGAGAGAGAGAGAGAGAGAGAGAGAGAGAGAGAGAGAGAGAGAGAGAGAGAGAGAGAGAGAGAGAGGTAAACTGCAATAATATAAAACTGTTAATTGAAATGTATACTAAAACTGTTTACTTGTGAATAACCCCAAGTTCCAGACGTTAGGCAGTCTTTAACGATGACTGATTCTTTTCCGTCGTAGTCGAGGCATCCATCGTCGCGTCTTATGGTCTTTTCCTTTGTCAGTATGAAGTGCTATTGTAGCAACAGTTGCAGTAGTTGTAGTTGGAAATAATGAATTAAGGGAAGAATAATGAATTAGATGTCAGATGAATATTAGTATATTACTAGAATGGTAGAAACAGTATCAGAAGGAAAAGAGAAAAAGTATAAAACAACAACAAACCTTTATAATAGCATTATTTAATAATTACTATCGAAATTACATACATAGTAAACGTAACAGTAACATACGTATCTAAATCTATTAAATATTTTTAATAAGTTATGTATTACTGAAGTGAAATCGTTAAACAATTTTATTATAAAGAATATTTCTTTATTACATAAACATCACTAAAAATCAAAATGATTTAAATACAACTAAGAAATAAATACCTGTATAAGTACATGTGTATTGCATTGCCCGACAACAACTCGTTTTCCATAATCTACTCGGTGGACTGGAGTTTGTAAACAAAGATTCTTCTTATTCATGTTTTTTATCTATACAAAAGTAGATAGGGAATTATTACTCTGACTTTATCTTACCACATTTAGTGGACTATTTTTAATCTCATCAAAATTAAGCCGTTAATCGTTTGTTTCTAAAATAGATAACGAAGCTTTCGCATGATATTTCTATTGTTTTGAGTTGTAGTGAATGGGCATTTGAAAAGATTTTTACAGTTAGAATTATTCTTATTCATAAAACTTTGCGGATACTGTAAATACATATTTATACTGATAGTAGCATATACTTTTAAAACATTTTTCTTGTTGAATATAGTTTTGTTCTGTGTAGACCAAGAGGTTAGAATTTAACATAAACTATCTATAATTCTGAAAATATTGATGGAATCAGTCTGTTTCAAATGAGTAGTTCATATACTACTACTACTATTAATAATAAAAATAATGATGATATTAAAAATAATGATTTTAATGATAATAATAATTGTCATCCTAAAATCCCTAATTTAGTTATAATTCTACCATATTAGATTACATTTTGAAAGATGGTATATTGTTAATTTCATACCATACCACAATCATTATTACGAAGATTAACCTCGCCGATATGCTAATTAAAACTGTCAAGATAACATCATATTTTGCCAGCATAAACTTTAAAACAATAGAAACTTACCTGTCCGTGTGCACTGCCTCCTGTTGGAATGTAAAGTTCAGGATAAACATTTGTCACATACCAGTGAAAAGATTTACACTGCAGAGACTTGCGAAGGTATTTTCTTTTGGATACGTCTCCAAAATCTAGTTCTTTCTACAATTAACAAAAGTTGCTTTTTTGGTTACAGTTTTTTTTTTTTTTTTTTTTTTAAATAAAATAGTTATATATATATATATATATATATATATATATATATATAGTGGTACCCAAATTAAGAGTTTTTCGACTTCCGAGTAGTCGCTCGGTCGATTTATTGCTTTGCGTTGCGAGCTGAAATCCGAGTTACGTGCGAGCTTCAGATATGCCGCCGCTAGTCGACTCAATGAACAACACAACATCCGCCCAGCATCCCGCGTCTCACTAGTTTACTTCACGTTGTTACCTCGCCACGGGAGCATTTTTGTTGTGTTCGCGTTTTGTGCAATATTTTGCCAAATTTCCATGGATCCTAAGAAAGTGAGTGCAAAGGACAGTGCTGAGAAGAAGAAGCAGATGATTTCCAATGAATTAAAGCTTGAATTCATAGGAAAACATGAGCGAGGTGAGCCTGTAGTCGACTTGGCTAGGCAGTACGAGCGTAGTACTTCTACGATATGTACCATACTTCAGCTGAAGAAGTCGATAAAGGCTGTAACAGGCGTTAAAATAATTTGTCTGATCTCCAAGATAAAAACACTTTACAAACTAATTTATTTCTTTACATTCTCTTTTATTATTATTATTTTTTTTATACACTATTTGTCATTTATAAATATATTTTTCTTATTTAAAAACATGTTACAAAAAGGGGGTGGTTTTGGGGGGCTGGAACGGATTAATGGTATTTCAATTGGGAAAATTGATTTGATATACGAGCAAACTGAGTTACGACCTCGGTCATGGAACGAAATAAACTCGTAAGTCAAGGTACCATTGTATTAATAATTATAGTTCCTGGGGGCAGATCTTTTTTCTTAATTTCATTTTAAAAAGTTTCTTTAATGGAAGTACTTAAAATTCTAAATCTTAAATATATTATTTTTTCTTTGAATACTTTAGAAAAAAACATTCGAACTTTTATATCAAAATTTATATATTTCTATCTTTAGTGGATAAGCTTTTGAATTCCATTCTTGGTTAGAGATTTCAGATTTTTATATAATAATTTAATAAAATTGCTCTATAACATTATATAACTTTATTCTAATAAATGTTCACTCGCCTGCCTATTAAATATCCTGTCGTGATATAAAACTCTGTATTCGTCCATCCATACCTCGGATACTCGCAGACAGTTCTTTGACAAAAGATCGAGATCGTCTGTATCCCAGCTCCAGGGAGCGGTGTACCGAAACAAATGCGCCACATGAGAACATGGTAACACTTCTATACGTCCACCACACATCCAAACCTAGATTTAGAAGAAATGAATCATTACAGATATATTTCCTATATTTTTCTGCTATATGTTTTAGCTATTAAAACAAAACAAAATTTGTGTGTGTGTGTTTGTGTACAAATTTGTATGTGTGTACGTGTGCAAATTTGAAAGAATCTAATAAAAGCGTGACTTGCATATTAAGCCAATGTGAATAGCTCTGGTCTAAATTTAATAATTTCAGATAATGTATAAATATAACAATGTAACAGTGACAGTAAGTAACCATCTGAAGCTCAATAAAGAAAATGATTTTCTATAAGAAATATCAAACCTTAAACGAAAGCTCAATATTCTCACAGCCCCATATTCTGAGACCTGGATCATACATTCCAAGATGAAGAAATGTTTTTTTAGAAATCGCAAAACAACATCCTAGATGAGTTGGAGACCTACACCATAGAAATATAATATTAATGAAGTAATACTAATACTAATACTAATATTACTACTACTACTAATAACAACAACAATAATAATGATAAATCTAAAAAACAGCAAACAAAAAGCCCGCGAGAGATAGAGAGAGAGAGAGAGAGAGAGAGAGAGAGAGAGAGAGAGAGAGAGAGAGAGAGAGAGTGTGTATGTCCATTTTAAAGTAATTATCTGTACCATAAGGGGTTCAAAACGTCTACACGCCGGCGGTTGTCTGATTCTGACTGGGGGATCCAGTTGAAATACATGTCAAGATCCATGCCACCTCTCATCGCCTGCTCCGTCGGAAACACGACGTACTGGAAAGTTGTGATGTTAATGTAATCTGTAGAAGGAACCGCCATAATTCTGCTGTCTGAATATATTCGCTCCAGAAGTGGTTCAAGCCATACTAAATTATTTTTAATAATAATAATAATAACAACAACAACAACAACAACAACAACAACAACAACAATAACAACAACAACAACAACAACTATAATAATAACAAATAAACAAGAACATACATTATATTTCATAAAGAAGGATTAAAAACATTTATTTTATTTAATTCTGATTGTTCTTGTTTTATTATTATTATTTTAATTTTAATTCTTTCGTCTTTTTTCTCCCTCTTTCTTTGTTCGACGTTGATTCTCTCTCTCTCTCTCTCTCTCTCTCTCTCTCTCTCTCTCTCTCTCTCTCTCGGTAGCGTATACCGTCTGAAGGGAGATAACTTACATTGCGCTACTTCACAATGAGAGTCGAGAAATGCACAGACTTGGCCTGTGACAGCGAGACAACCTTTATTTCTAGCTACCATCAATCCAAGACGCGTTTTCATTCTAATGACCTTCACCTTGTCCAAGAGTAGTACATAGTCATCTAAAGGCCGACCCAGTTCAGCTGTATATAATATAATATAATATAATATAATATAATATAATATAATATAAGAATATCTCGTTTCTTAATGTATCAGCTTTATCCTGTGAAAGTTAGAATGTTGAACTGCAGCGAGACTCTGTCGACTGAGCAAAATAAAGCTGGTAACCTTAGGACAATAACCAGTTATTTCTTTTATCCTGCAGTCATACATAATACAAAAAAATAATGGTTCCTGAAAGTTGTAATCATCATAACGTACCACTACATACAGTGATTATTAATATACAATACAGTACAGTACAATAGAATAAAATACAATACAATATAATACATGTATAATGCAATATAGTTTCTGAAATCAGAGAAAAAAAAAGAAAAATGTTCTTTGCTTTTTGAACCGAAGATAAAGAAATAGAATAAGAAGGAGCTATCAAGTTTCAATAATTCAAATAGTCTTAGATATCCCATAAATTACAGTAAAATATTTTCACAAATAAATTATGAAGGTGAAAAACACGCTATTTCACTAAAGGATCCCATACAAAGGGTCGAAGCATCGTCGACAAGAACGATATCTGAGAGCAGACGACTCGAAGTGTTGTCAAGGATACTGTGCACGGTACGCAGCAGTGCACTCCAAGCCTCGTTGTGGAAAATTATAACAACGCCTGTCGTCATGAGAGATTCCAAGTTGTATTTTCTTTCCATACATCTAGGATTTATCAAATTTAAAAATTAAATTAAATTAAATTAAATTAAACGAAAAAAAAAAAAAAAGGAACAATAATCAGTTTTAATTAATCTAAGTAATGGAAAATCTAAAACATAAAATAAACAAACAAAAACAAACAAAAACTTTTCTTTGCATAAAGTAACGGAAGCGAATTTGCTTATTGTTTGAAATGCAATTTAATAACTAGAAAAAGATAATTAGAAAATTTTGCAAACACTTTAATACACTCGCGTAGAAAAGATAACTGTTCATAACTTTACAAACATTTGATCAGTTGTTTTAATTGCACATGCTTTACGGTTAGATGAGTTTTGAATATTATCATGTTAACAACGTATAACTTGGAGTACTTGCCTAGGCTCAACGACATTCTTTAATGTCCGGCGAAGCGGGATCAAATCACTGACAAACTGATTAAAATGATGAAGTTTGTATCCTGCGTCGTATTTCTGCTTGTCTTGTGGGGAGAGATTTGAAGGATCCACATGAACCGCTTCTCCACCATAACCTATATTAATTTATATTTAAATGTGTTTAAATTTATTTTACTCTTAAAGGCTGCAAAATGCTGTCATCAAATATCAACATATGCATAAAATAACATAATTCAAGCACGTTCGTTTTTTTACATTCTTGCTAATTTATGTATTACATTTAATACAACATTAAAACGTTCGCGTACTACTGTATGCATATTACACAACAGGCGGAGCTACATGTACGCGATTGTAGTTTAGTGTTTGTTCAAAAGCATGCGTAAAGCATATGCATACTGCTAATGCACTGATTCATCTGAAGTGAACCGTGAAGCTTGGATTCACTAGACGACCACGTAACCTTGAGTGCCATAAGCGCTCGGCCACGTTTTACCGTTTGGCATTGCTATAAGATCTGTAAAAATTTTAAGTTGTTCAATTTTATAACTTTTTTTATTCTTACTAACAGTACGACAGCTAAAATATAGTTTCATAAATATATACTTACTAACCTGGGTAAAATAAATTGAGTCCGTCTTTTTTGTGACTCTGATTAAAGGTACGTAATTGATGATGTTGAACATGAAGTCCTGAAAACAATGTAGTTTTATGTAATTTGTTTCGACCTTTTATCAGTTCGTAAACTCCAATCACTGGCCTGTCCTGGTTGCTAGGGAGAGATTTAAACAATGACAGGAAAACAACGAGAGTCCACAAAGCGCAAAAATAAAAAATATATTTGACACGTAAAGCCATCTTGTCTCGTTCTGGCAACTAAAACAGCACTATCCGAATTCTGAATAACAAAAACCAAGTGGAGGCAGAGAATCCTTTTTAAATGTGACTCATGTCCTTAGTATCTTGGTCGTTTAGTAATTTTTAAAATTTTGATATTTAGTATAAAAACAACCGACACATTTTTACAACGTTAAGTCATTTATTTTTCAAAATTATCATTATGCTCAGTATAGAAAATATTTTACATCCTTTTCACATATGTCGTTGTTGAAACTGCAATAAAAAAGCTTTGCACTGTTATTATTATTATTATTTGTATCAAGCGGCAGATTTATTGCAACACGTGCAAGCAATAGAAGATTATCGTACGAAAATCTTAGCGGGAAATGGATTCCACCGCCGTTGGTATGACTGAAATAGACTGTAATGAAATGTTACTTAAAAACGGAGAAGGAGAATTAAAGTAATGTTATAACAATAGGCTGAGAGGCTAAATAGTTTGAATAAGGTGTCAGGCGAGATATACGGGGTAGTCATTTGCAGACAAAAGTGCATAGTGATATTAATTAATATGTTTTAAAACGGTTCTAGTTATTAATGAAAAATTATATAATGCATCATGTAGTAACGACTGCATAAATGTATAAAAAAGGACGCCTCTACATTGCAGTAGGAATGATCATTAGGTGTCGTTTATATACGAGTTATTATTATAAAGGTGATATGAAAGAAGAAAAGAATATTGACATTAAAATAATAATAATAATAATAATAATATTAATAATAAATTAAAATAAATAATACAAAAAAATACAACTCACACACACACACACACACACACACACACACACACACACACACACACACACACACAAAAACTTAATAATAACCCATTAAATCCAGTGGGACGTCATAGCAAAATTTCAAATCTTTACTAAGTATAGCGAGATACAAATTAATTCCCTTGAAAGGTAACTCTCTAATAATACGGAAGTAAATATTTCCATAGTGACAGGTCGGGTCGGCCATGTTTTATGTTTGACAAGCAGATTTATCAAGTTTATATCTCCAGGCGTTTAATTATTCACATTTGGATGCGTTTATAATTTACCTTTTAATCACAAGTCATGAGCGGTGACTTAACAAACAGGTAAAGTATATCTAGCTGTAAAGTATTATAAAAACTCTGCAAGTAATGTTAAAATAATTGTCACATTGACGCTGTCACTATCAGTATTCATAGTCGCAATTCGACCAAAAAACAAAACAAAAACAAAAAAATATATATAATAATAATAATAATAATAATAATAATAATAATAATAATAATAAAATATTACAGAGTCAGCAGACGGACGTGGTTTTCATATAAGGGGCTGCTTTATTATTATTATTGTTATTATCTCAGCATTACTTTTCTGATATATATAATATATTATATATTAATTATTATTTGCATTATAATTCTGAATTGTAGATAATACTAAATCTTAATATTAATTATTCTCTCTTTTCGAATTAATTTGGTTTTTCATTTTTCAGCGAAAAATTCGTGAAATGTAATTTATATAGTAGTAATGCCAGTATTGCTATCAAATATAAAAAATCAAATAATTTGTTCATGTTGCAGTATGGAATTATTATCAAGCGGTGTTTTGAAACGGTATTCCGTAATGGGTTTTAATATCATTTAGCATTTTTATAAATCTCTTCCTAATGAGATTTGTATATTAAACTAACTCTACAATTAGTATTTATTTATATTGATACTTCATGTTAATACAGGTTGAAGACCTTTATTTGAAATTCTGAAATCTGAAAAGCTAAGAAATTTGGAAAGTTTTTAAGAAGTCATGATTGTGATATTTTATAGTTATCTGACTGATGTAGCATTTATGAACCTTATTTTAAATTAATTATCTGTACAAGCTGTACTATGATTTTTATGTTAATATTTTAACTTTGATAATATTTAAATCTTTTATCTTCTTATGGTCCAAAATTTGATACATTTACAGACCTAGGCATTTCTCAATTTATAGTAAATGAAAATGCAGTGGTCAAAGAATATGATAGAAAAGAAAAAACCCATATTAATGTCACATTAATTTTCAATTTTAACTATGCTAAAAAAAAAAAAAAAAAAAAAAAAAAAAAAAAAAAAATCAATTAAAATAATGCATCATAATTCAATTATAGTGTTCAAAATTCAGAAGTGAAAGATAATGATCCTGATGTTGATACAGACGTTGTTGAACCAGAATATGGTCCTATGTCAGATTATATGGAAAATCCAGAGACAACAGAAAATAATGTTTGTGCTCAACATTCTGGGCAAACAGAAAATGAGACAAATACTGAGAGCATAGAGGTAGTGGACCAGGTATCTACTGTTGAAAACCCAGTGATAACAGAAAATGAGCCAGTGACAGATAATGAACCAGCTCCACTTCCTACACCTGATGAAAATGCCTTGAAATTCATAGAAAATATAGGTTTGTCATAATAATTACAATTAATAATTACTATACTTTTAATATGTCTAGCTTTTTCTATAGTTGTTTATATTGGAATTCAGCTGTAATTTTTCATATTTTGATCAGATTTATTTCAGGAAAGACTAAAAAGTTTCACAAATTTTATATAATGTATATATATTTGTAAATTGTTTATCATCTTTAAATTACATCATTAAGCAATATAATTGATATTTTTTCTCAGGATGTTTAACTATAAGCAATATAATAGGCCAATGTTTTAAAAAGGTTTGGATAAATTATTTTGGCACTTTACAGAAATTTTAATCAGTGATATGAATAATATTGACAAATATTTTCAATTTATATTAACTTAATGGGATGCTTTTTATTAAGAATTTTTTTTTTTTTTTGAATTTTTGAAGACAAATAAATCATTGTCTCAATTCATTATATATTATTTATTAGCATAGTTAAGAACCTTCTTTTTTGGAAATCATAATTTAATTTTGTATATGAAAAGTAAACCATTGGATGCATATATTTTAGATTGTATTGACAACAAATATATTCTCCACAGAAATAAAATACAAAGCTAAAAAATGGTAAAAGCCAAAGTAATTGAATGTTTTTCAGATCCTGAAGAAGATTTCAAATATCTGATGTTCAGTGACTATTTAGTCACTATGTCTGATACAGGGAAAGAACTAGGAGAGTTCTCCGTATCCATTCAACCTGCAAAGTATGAAGGCAAAGATTGTTTCCTTATCCATGCCAATAGCCATGGTGCTATCGACAACGTTCCTTGTGGAACCTCTATCACGTGTTATGTATCGAAGCACTTAGAAACATTAGAGCAACAACATCATGAGTATGTTAAGGTTGGTGATGATAACATTTGATTATATTTTTGATCTTGCAGTCTAACTGCTTTCTTTATGACCTTTTATACAAGTCAGTCGGAAATAATTAGATTTGATTATTTACGAATTAATTGTAACTCATAGAAATTCAGTATTAACAGATTTTTGAAGAAAATATTTAACAACCAAAAAAAATAACTGCTCAATTATCAAATAAAATGTATATTATTACAATTTTATTATGAAAGGCAATTTGAATGTTTATGTAATTTTTGTAAAGGTTTGTAATGAAAGTGATTTAAAAATATGCATTTTGTTTTAGCTTCAAAACTGTCCACTGGACAGAAAAACCAGTATCACTAAAACTGAGAGTGGCTACACTGTCAACAGGATCATTACACAAGGAGAGGTGTGTTTATCATCTTTCTTTTTTTAATATATCTTTATTCAGTGTCTTCATTCTTGAATAATAGACAGTGCCTGTACTGTTAGCAGTGAGTAATTTAAAGTTAACTACCCCCCAAAAAAAAAGAAAAAAGAAAGAGTTCATAGAATCATTATTTCAAAGTAATTTTGAAAGATATTATCAAAAATTATTTGTTTTTCAGATTTTTGTTAATTGTTCTTGTTTTTGTTTAATTAAATATGTAGCAATTTTAAAAATATTTTTATTTTTATTTTTCATTTTAATATTTCAGGATGTTCAGAGGACTTCCAAAACATGGACTCTAGAAAGCATGGTTGGTTTTATTTCAGAAGGTAAATTACTTAATTTTTTTCTTCTTTTTTTAAAATTTAATATTTCTTGCTGTATAATTTTTGGAAGTATAAAGTGAAATATGAAGAATTGTAACTTACTATAATTAATTTTTCTACTTATATCACTATTTTTTTTTTTTTTAAATATGTGTTTGGTATAATTTGGAATACTAGAAAAATTCTAACTTGAATTTTTCACTCGAGAGAAGTACCTGATCCAATAATTGATCTGAAATTCATGAAATCATCAAAAAATAATTTACTCAACATGAAATTAAATATGCCATACTTAAATCATAAAATTTATTACACTAATTTTCAGAAGCAATCTACTTCAAAAATCAATTCATTATTTGTTTTACTTATATATATTTGTGTAATTTTATAAATTTGATTATTAGAGAAGATTAAAATTACACTTTTTAAAAAATGTATTTTTTCTACCAGGCTCAAACTTGCTGCTTCACAGAATGCTTGTACAGAAGCCATTACAAGATGATATGCACTTCATTTCTTTTGACTCGGACACAAACCTGTGTGATGCAACATATGTAAGTAAACTTTCACTTCAAGTGATCTAATGCTGGCATTAGTAAAACAAATTTTCACAATGATATTTACACTCAAGCATTTGAATCATGTTTTCTATAGTGTGAAAATAACAGTTGTTTTTCATTTCATATGCTATAGAAAGATGCCTCTATAATGTCTTTCTTAAAGTGTAAAAAGAAATTTGGGGTTTTAAATGATGTTGTGTTACTTATGTAGAGGTTAAAAAAAAAATTAAAAAACAATATATATATAATGTGTGTATATATATATATATATATGTACATATTAAAATGATAGAAACAATTTTATTTTATTTAGAAAAGTAAAACTAACATAAATTATATTTTTGCATTAAGACATAACCATAGTAGCTCATGGATTGTCTATACAAATCCCCATACTATTATACAGTGTATGTATTTTTTTGGTGTATTTTTTAATTTTACTTATTATTCATGTAGATTTCAAAACCTGCAAGTTATGCATCATGAAATATTTTGCTTCAGTTAAAATACAGAAAATATTGTTTGTAAAACGTTGCATTGTTTTTATATATTCTTATTTTAATATTCTAAAATTGTTTTAAAGCGAAGTCTGGATGAAAAGACACAAACTATAGAAGGAGTGGAACTAAAAGTTCTGGGAATAGAGAGAACGATTAACTCTGCTGTTGACCTGCCCACAACATGGCAGTCTTACTTCATGACAGATGGGTTTGTTTTGTTCATTATCTTTTAACTTGGGCAGGCCAAAAATATGTTAATGTTTCAGTTTTCACATTTTCCAATTTTGCAATCCATGGAGATAGCCTGAGAATAATATACAAGTCTACTTTTCTTATACAACCTACAAAGCCTGCAGGTAGTTTTATATATTATGTTTACTAATGTTATTCCTGAATTACAGTTTGCATATTCTTAACCATTGCTGTTTCATTGGCACAAAATTAAAATTTCAGACTTTGATGTTTCAAATAAGGATTGCTTATTCTGGACACTGAACTAATTTTTATTTGCAAGTCTGTAAAAATAAATGTACTAAATGTACATATTGATTATAATGTAAATAAATTTATCTGCCACTTACATTAAAATTTCTGTATTGTATTGTATGAGATGAAATAACTGATGTAATTTCTATATTTCTATTTTATTTATTTCAGTCACTTGACAAACAGAGTTCAGGTAGGATCTCCAGTAACAATGAAACTTTCAAAAGTACCAGCATTCATTGAGAAAGGTATGTTTTAGACTTTTCTGTCTTTTTCAGGCTCTTTTATTTTAATTTTTCTTCAGAATTGTATTTTAAATATCAGGAATGTTGTTTTTGGTGTTTTTTTTAAATGTTGGACTTAATCTTTTTTATTTTTTTTTTCAAATATTTATTTATAAAAGATAGTTATGTTTTCTTTTTAGATGAAGAGCCACCAAAGCCAACATTTGAAAAACAGCCACTTAACTGGGAGGAAGACATGCAGATGTATTCAAAATTTCTTGACAGAAAGGTTAGTTTCAAAATATTTACGTTTTCAGAAAATAAAAGGCATTAGCTGTGTTGAATAGAATGTCATTGTTTTCATGTTCTCAGTAATCCAGAAATAAGTGTATGAGTAAGGTCACATAAAATTTTAAGTTAATCATTACTGAATGTCAGACTTATAGAAAAGAAAAAACAATTAAAAAAAATATATAATGTTTAATGATATGGAAGATGACTTTTGTATTATTAGGTAAATATTATGATTTTCCAATGATAGTGTGACAAATAAAAGAAAGCACTAAAGGTGTTTCTTGTGTATTCTTTTAAATAGCTAGGTAATCATAAACTGCTTTAAATACTCTGTCTTTATCCACAAGTTGGAATAGAAGCAATCCATTGAAAATATTTTGGAAAACTGATCCAGTAACCTTTACTCAAATAATGTAATTACACTATAAAGTGGTAGTATTTCACAACTTCTTGCACTGGTTTCATCAGTTAGCTTATGAATATATTTTATTTGAAAAAAATATATTTTAAAATAAAATAAACATTTTGTTTTCTTTCAGGAGGAGTTGAAAAATGACCATACTGTGTACATGCGTCACCACCCTGAGTTGAAAGCATTGCTGGCAGACTTTTTACAGTTTTTGTTACTACGGAAACCAACTGATGTTATAGCATTTGCAGCAGACTACTTTTCAGCTTTTTCAGCAAGAATGCCTTCTCCTTCTCCCTATCTAGCATCGAATACCCCTTCTCCTTTCCCTGGCAGTCGCACAACCATAGCCATTGAAAAGTTAAAAAAATCAAGATAAACATTTAGAATAGTCATTATTGTTACTATTTATTATCAATTATTATTATTATTATTATTATTATTATTATTATTATTATTACTACTAATGTTTGGCTTTTTAATTACAATATTATTGTGAGGCAAAGATTTGTTGTTAAACTATTTACATGTATGTTGAACTGTTCTAAAACCTGTTGTCAGTATTGTTCAGTATTCCAACATTTATGAAGCATGTATCAGTTACTGAAATTTTTTCCACGTATTGTGCTTCAGTGTTGTAGGCTGGGCTGGAATAGTTATGATGACAGTTTCTGATGTATTGTGGCAGTTTCAAACAAACATTTAACACTATAAATGCTTAGAACAGAAATTAAATTACACTTTTTATTTAATGTGGATGGTATTTTTTGGGATAAATGTTGGTTTGTGGTTGAACTGAAGTTATGTTCTTTCTGTAGCCAACTAACACCTTTAATGAAGAACTAACAGTTAACTGCATTACTTTCAAGCTGGCAAGATGTTAAATGAACTCAGATATTTTTCTTTGCGTGCAAGCAACCTTCATCAAATTGAAATTGCTTTTTGATTAAAGTCATTATTAATTCTGTTTATGAAAATAGCTTCTGTTATTGGCTTCTTCATTAAATTGTATTTACTAACATAAACAGCCATAAGTGTGCTTAGTTTCAAGTGCCATGATAGCTTTAATACTATTTACATGATGTGTCAAAAAATTAGTATTTTAAAAACAAATACTTATTGAATACTGATATTGGTGGTCTGTTTGTCATTATAATATTGATTATTTTACCTGTAAAAACACTTCTGTCTATTATTTCAATTTAATATATTATTTCTTTTTTGTTTTTGTTTGAAAAAGTTAAAATACCAGTCAGTCTGGCTTACCATTAGCATGTAAAGATTCATGCTTTAAATCATATTTAATTTTTATTTTTTATTTATTTATTATTATTATTTTTAATAAATTAACAAACTCTGTTGTCATTTTTCAGGGAACAGCTGGTGTTTTTTTCATTGTTTTTTAATGTGTTATTTCATCATAAATACAAAATTGTCTATAATATTTGAGACATACTGTGATATTTAGGTCATTTCTGACAAATGGCATTTAACAGTATTATTTTTGGCATTTAAAACAATCATTATTTGTTCAGTTTAAAATAACCTTGGAAAATATTTTGAAATGTTTTGTAAAAGAAACACTCAGTTGTACATTTAGTACATTTTCATATTCTATTCTCTTCAAATTGCTCATTAATGCTTTCTGTAAAATAAATTTAAACATTACAGATTTGATGGTCTGAGTGATGTTTATATGACTTACATGTTCATTTTGTAAGAATCTGTCTTGTGTATTTCATTTTGTAACCAGTTATTGAGCAAATATTTAATTAACTCAAGTGGTCATCTTGTATGAATTTATTGTATTTTTAAGTCAGTTTTTTTTTTTTTTTTTTTTTTTTAGGTATAATGTTATTTAACTGTATGGAAGAGGCTGGTTTTTCTCTCAGTTTGTTCACTCATAGATGTTCTAAAAAAAAATTCAACTTGTAATCCTATTTTTAATTTTAATCTAGGGACTGTTTTACTTCGTTTCTTTCTTATTTTAGCAAAAAGCATTTACAATACAGAAACTTTGTAAGTATAATTTCTTTGTAATGATGTTGCTTGAGATCAAATCATTAAAACAGAAGCTGATATGATGCATGATTTTTACATTTGAATAATTGTAATGCATTATTTACATGTATATATTTTATGCATAATATTTGTAATACTATGACTTGCAATAAATAAATAGGTAATTAAGGATAAATGTCTGTTTATGAGCTATTCATAAATGTACAAACCAAGAGCCAAGTCATTTGTCCAAATCAGTTATTATATTTAGGAGGAATCACTGGCAGAAATATCCATTCATTCAAACAATTTATTGTTTAATTGTCATCAATAACGCTTCTTTTAATAACAAACAACGAATAACAGAAGTTATACATTTCACTTATTTTTAGTCCAGAGATGTCTTTATATAATTTTATATAGTATATATGTGTAAATAAATACATACTCAAGTATGAAATGTATTACAGAAACAAAACTGGTTGAGGTTAATATTCAGATTGTTAGTGTTCTACTCACAGAAGTTGTAATTGTTGACTACAAATGCTGTATAAGAAACAAAAAAACAAAAAGTCAGACCCTCCCTCAAAACAATATGAAAAGTTAATAAAAGAAACTATATAAATAAATAAATAAATAAATAAATGATATAAATAAATGATAACAATAAGAATGAAGAAGAAAACTATAATAATAATAATGCAGTTATTCACTGTCAAATGTTAACATTAGTTTTATGAAAACATTTCTTGTGCTTTTTTACATGTCATAACAAATAAAATGTATTTATGTTGCCAATGTTGCTTATGTCCTGATCAAACTCTTTGGTGTAAACTTGATGTTTGAAAAATAAAATATAACCAGTATAGCATATAAAACATCATTTTATGAATTTTGACATGTAAATAAACACCAGATTTTTTCTTTTTAATAATTTATTTATATATATAGTAAGATAATTACAGCTTGTATTAATGTATGGTTTATTAGGTGTACAAAAGTGTTTGATTTGGAAATTAAAAACACAAACAGTGCACATTATAACTGGTAGGTGGTTTGTTTTGTCATATTTGTGGTATTTATAGATTGTTGTCTTGTTGATGGACAATAATAAAAAAAAAAAAAAAAAAAAAAAAAAAAGAGACTAAAAAAGAAACAATAAAAAAGTGATATTTTTCTGTTCAGTTTTCTGTGTTTATTATTGTTGTTGTTTTACTAAATGTCAGCTCTTTTACTGTATCATCCTATTAAAAATATATACTTAAATTAAAAAGGTAATGATAAAATGAATTAAAAAAGTATTAATAATAAGAAATACATGAAATATAAATCTTTAAAAAAAAAGTTTTAAAAAAAAAAAAAAGAATTATAATAATAAATATGGCCCTCTCATGGGCCCTGGACGTACGTTACTAATACAAGGACAGGTGGCTTCCCTAACAATATTTTAATTAAAAATATCAATTCAGGATTTGTTTTTGACTTTTCATATATGTTCTGTGAAAATGATTTTTCCAACGAAGGTTCTACATTTTTATGTTCCTTTTATAATGATGATCTTAAAATACAAACGGTTGTGCATTTAATGTACTAATGCTGAAGTTGTGCTGAACAAACCGCAACGAATAACGTACGGATTTTATAATTTGTTTTAAATGTAAAATAAACTAAACGGAAGTAATTCTTAAGTTTTCGAAATCTGGTACTTTCACATTGTTATACATTAATAATTATATCGATAAATATTTATCTCAATGTGTCGGTCATTGTAATAATAAAGCCAGTGGTTATAATTAACATTCGTAGGCCGTTTTAAGTTACAGAAAAAATTGCACATATTTTTGTAATTAAATATCAGTGATTATAAAAATTAATACAGTGAATAAAATAGTAATATTGATAAAAACAGCTTCACTAAAAATGTATTTCTAACAATAGTGTTCTCTCAATATGTTTAACTTTCTGCGCCAGTTACACAATAATACCAAAATTTGCGATATGCTAGTCATAGACGTACGACTCGGGAATGGGCAATTTGTTAAGGACAATTTGGGCCAACAAATAAGAAAATGGTATTTGTAGCTTTATCTGTCTAAAGATTCAGACAAATCAAACCGTTCGGGCCCTCTCTAAACCAAAGAGTTTCAATATGCCTGTAACATAATAAGCTATTAAATTATTATTATTATTATTTAAATTTTCTTTTCTTTTACTTTCTGTTTTACAGCAGTCTGGTTTAATGCCAACAACTGCAATGGACAGTGAAAATTCCATTAGAATAAATATATCGCATCTGTTGTAATTGATTTATATTCTATAACAGAAGAAATAATAATAATAATAATAATAATAATAATAATAATAATAATAATAATAATAATAATAATAAAGCTGTAATTATGTAAACTGGTTCCTTCATCTAATATCAATTAATAATTACATCTTAACTAGTACATGTCAGATGCAAGTAAGTTTTTATTTATGAATTTTAGTTAGTGTTCCGTTTTCGAAATCATTCATTGTATTCTTGTTCTTACATTTATTAAAATAATAATAATAATAATAATAATAATAATAATAATAATAATAATAATAAAGTAAAGAGCACCTTTTCGATTTTAAAATACTGTCATTAAAACCACGCAAATTAAATCAGTTTTGTGTCAATCTTCACTACTGTAATATTATTTACATTTTCAAACGGTGTACGGTAAATTTTATCTTAGTGATCAGTGGCGCTTTGTGGTTCACAGCGAGACCTGTCACGTGATTCTTTTCGCATTTTCTGAAGCTACTCTTCGCGTTGTCCCCTTGATTTCACCATCTCTTTTCAGTACTATTTCTGATTCATTCATTGATATAACCATAATGAACGATGTAAGTATATATATATTGAACCAAAGACTATTATTTTCTTGATGGAAGCAGACTATATATTTTTTTTTCATGTATTTGTCACGCGGCGCAAAAATACAAAACCGTTGCCGGTAAAAAATGGCTTCTTTGTAAGGAAACAAAGCGAAGAATGTATAGATTCGATATTACCTTTTATGATTTAGTAAGAATGAAGTTAAACAATTAAATAAACACATAATGTTTTCATCCAACATAATATTTGTGCATATATTTTAATATTTCTTTGTGGTTGGTTGGACGCCAACAGTAAATGCACGTTTTATTTGCCGGTGTTCTTTTGTTATGGATCCGATGTAATAATATCCTCTCATATTTCACTAACTTAAGGGCTATAGTTTTTGTAGTAATTGTAAAGAAAGTAGATTTCAAGAAATGGAAAAATAAAAGTTAATATAAATTGTTAACGTGAAAATAAAAAAGTGATCTCAAATGTAAATTTTACGAGCAAACACAGTAAAGTCTCGGAATAATTGACATTTTTAACAGTTCACACCACTTTTTTTTTTACACAAATTTATTTTATTTCAGTATGGTTACGGAGGATATGGCAGTGGTGGTCAGTATGGGGGAGGTGGCTCATACGGAGGTCGAGGAGGCTATGGTGGTGGAGGTTACAGTCGTGGAGGCAAATATGGAGGAGGGGGTGGGGGAGGCTACAGGAGTGGAGGGAGTTATGGTGGAGGCTGGGGTGGGCGTGATTATGGAGGAAATGGAAGAGGTAGACAAAACCAAGAGCTGATGGATCCTGAAAATGAAATGTTCCGAAAGCTTTTTGTAGCTGGTTTGAACTATGACACAACAGAGGAGGCATTGAAAAAGTACTTTGAACAGTGGTGTGAAGTATCCAAATGCACTATTGCAAAAGATCCAAGCACGCGCAGGTTATATATTGAATTTATTCTAATAGTAATGTATCAGAATGTTTTTAAAATCAATCCTGAATATTGTTCTTGTGAAATATATTTGTTTTGCTTCTTTTGATGCACATCTAGCAGATATATAAAAAAAGCTATTACCAATAAACTGCTGATAATTATTTATATGTTTTTAAAAAAACTATAAAATTACAAGTATAATCTCAGTTTAAAATTACTTTGACAATGCAGATCTCGTGGATTTGGTTTCATCACTTTTAAAACGGCAGCCGATTTGGACAAAGCTCAGAGTGAAAGACCACATGAAATAGATGGCAGAGAAATTGTTTCAAAAAGAGCAATGCCAAAAGAGGTATTAGTCATAACTTTTATATAAAACAGATTAAGTTCAGTGTAAAGGCAGAAACTGTGGTGTGAAACAATTAAGATGCCATAATTGATTGAATTTGTGATTAACTGAGATGCTGGCTTTTAACTTATTACATTAACAGTTAAAGAACATTTTAATTAAAACTTTTGTATATGTATATATTAAAAGAACAAAAATATTTTAAAGGAGGAAGGTGGTCCACCACCAGAATCTGTGTCAAAGATGTTTCTTGGTGGAATGAAGGATGACACTACAGAAGAACAGATCAGAGAGGCATTTGAAGACTATGGAAACATCAAACAGATTGATCTCGTCAAAGATAGAAGCACAGGAAAACTAAAAGGCTTTGGATTTGTCACATTTGATGACTATGATCCAGTTGACAAAGCTGTTTGTGAGTATTTGATTTCAGTGAACATCTTTATAAAGGAAACCTGCTTAAACTTGCTTAATGTTTTCAAAAACTCATTAAATGCAAGCAAGACAAATTTCTTGAAGATAAATACCCATAGTTTTTCATCTTTGATTTTGCAGTCAGGAAACTTTTTTTTTTTCTCATTTTATTTCTTTGTGTTATAATAAAAACCCCAAATCATACTCTGCAGTTTGGCAAGACTATCATGAAGTCTAAAGATATATTTATAAATATTAACACATTAGATAATAAATATTTTCTTTGTTCACATACTTTTTTTGAACCAGAAAACCTATTGCCAACTAAATGAATTTAATAATTAAGAAAAATTATTTTTGTTTCAGTGAAAAAGTATCACAAAATAAATGGTCGCACACTGGAAGCTAAAAAAGCACAATCCAAAACTGATGATGGAGATTTCCGACAAAGGGGAGGGTACAGGGATAGTTACGGTGTTTCTGAAAGATTCCGTGGTGGTGGAGGAGGTAAGTTCATATTTGCTTTAAAAGAAAACAGTATCTTTAAGATACTTGTTTTACATGGAAACTAGATAGATGTTTTTATTTGAAACTTTGAGATGTATTTTTACTTGTCTCACAGAATTTATTTTTCTTCTTAATATATATAGTTAAATAAGTATTTTAAATTGAACTGATAATATTTTTTTATTTTTTTATAGGCATGCGTGGGAGTGGAGGTGGATATTGGGATGGATATTATGGTGGAGGAGGATATGGTAATTATTAAAAAAAGAATTTTATTTTAAAAAAATGGTATACAAAATATGCTAACAGGAAAGAATAGATCTGTGTTTTTCACAAGTGAAATCTACTGTTAGCTAGATATTTAGTAAGTGTAAAATGATTAGCTATAATTTAAAAAAAAAAAACTAACATTGTTTAATACATTAGAATGAAAGTTGATTACAGTAATTTAAAAACAAATACAAACACTAAAGCAAAAACATTGATTATTGGTTCTTGCTTTCAGTTGAGTAAAGTTTAGCTAATTTTCTGTGTTACAGGCCCTTTCCACCCCTCGGCTCCATTCTTTAATTATTAGTGTAACTGGTTCACAGCTGTTAAATTCAACCTCATTTGTAGAAGTATATTTTAAAAACAACATGTAAGTTGATAAGTGTGCACATTACATTGTTCAGTAGTTTTGGGACACAGACTATTATTATTTTATGTAATTTAAAAAAAAATCAGTTTATTTCTGTGTGAAAGGATTTTTCATAAATAAAAAGGTCAAAGTAAGATATTTTTGTGTTCTGTATCAATAAGAGATAAATTTTCACATTTATGTAGAGATATGGATATGCAGATTCAGCCATTGTAAACACAATAAGCAATAAATATCCTAAATGGTGTGTCCCATAGCTGCTGAGTTCAATCAGTGTTACATTCCAGTTGACTTTAACACCACTTTGAATTTTTCAAAGCACAGTTCAGCATTTGACAAACATACATTCATCTTTTGAAGGCAGATCTCTTGGCTTAAGCTGTTAAGAAAATGTATGTAGTTTTTAAAGAAATTTTGATACTGAATTGAAAAAATTCCGATGGTTTTTAAAAAAAAAAAAGATAACAGTAATGAAAATCGAAATTCAGTACTTGGTTGTTTTTATTAATTTTTGATACATTTTCTTTTGAACAGCTTAGATTTTGAAACTGTCAAAATCTGTGCATTTTTTTCATTACTGATGGGTGCTAATCCAAATGTTTTTCTTCTAGACTACTAGAAGGTAGTGGAATGAAGATTGTGGGAAGGTCATGACTGGATATTTACCAGCAGCACATTTGTACAGCAAAACACGGTGTGACACTGGTGTGGTAGAGGGTGGAAATTAACAAAAACAAAAAAAAACAAAAATGTGTTGTGTGACTGCAGAGTAGGGACCAGTCATTGTTTGTAAGACCAACATAATTTTGTTAAATAATATCTCTGGCACATGTGTATTATATTGTAAACTAATATTTCAGAATCACATTTGATCCTTTTTTTTTCTTTTTTATATGATTCTATATATGATTAATGAATTTTTTCTGATAGTTTTTGTATAATTTATATTTTTAAGAAAATTGATACAAATTGTACATTAAAAAAAAAATAATTTTTAAAAAGGTTAATATGGTTACTGTTTTGTAATAATCAAAATATATTGATTTTCTAATTATTGAATTGACTTTGTATTCTTGTCGCACTTATAAACTATATTTTGGCTTATGGGGAGTAACTTGAAATATAAAATTTCATTTTTAAAATCTGAAGCTGGTGCTTTGATGATGAGTTTGTTTTTGATAATTATGGGTGGGTTGTTCGACACAGTTTTATTTGGGGGGAAGAATTTAACAGTGCCCAAGACATCATTTAATAATGTTATGCAGCCTTAGTTGTGATTGAAGGTTGTCTTTGACTTTGCTGTGACAGAACCGGTGTTGATGATGTGCAGAATGATGATGACGGAATGCTTCATTGTTTGGGGTGTTTTATGTTTGAGGGAGGGAGAGTTGAGGCCCCAGGAATGACCCAGTGAAATAGAACGCAGATTGCACCCTTTTTTACTGTGCAGCTTACAAAACAGCAGCACAGTATTTGATATCATGCCATTCATTTGGGTTTTCTCATTTCTCCATTTACTTGTAAAACATATCACATTTATTTTGATCAAAAACAAGCCTTCCTCTGAAGGTTGAAATATAATTGGGTTCACATTGTTGTAAAATTGTTCTTGATAATATTATTATAAAAAGTTTTAGAATTTAAATTTCAGCATGTCTTCTGGTAAGCCATGGTTAAATTGGAAGTTTTCCAATTACATACAAATTTTATCATTTTCACCAAGGTGTTGCAAGTGTGATTTTCTTGTGTGCCTTTGAAAGACAGGCCATGATGAATTGGCTTCAAAACTGAATAAATGCTGTGAAGCTGAAATCAAATTTGTATGTCTTTGCTCAATTATATTTAATTTTACTTGCATAATTTCAAAAACAAAATGAAATTTTTCCTAAATAAACTTTATATACAATTAAATTATTTTCTAATCATACTGGAACCCATGTCATGGTATCGAAAAAGAAGCGCATTTGTGTGTCCATGTGTAATCATAATCACTTGTCTCCTATCAGAAAAATGGACCTTCTGTTATCTTGAGTGGAAATAATTATTTTATCAAGTCTGTTAACAGCCCCACCCCTTAACTAATTCTTTTGCAAAGTAATTCTAAAATAAATACAGAATAAAAGTGAAGAAAAAATATTCAGTTTTATAATTGTCAAGAACCTCCACTCTTGTGGGAAGATCACCAGGCCTGTTTTTAAGACTTCTTAAGTAGCATGTTTTATGTAGAATTTTACCCCCATGACTAGACAACTTCCCACAGAAAGATAATTAGTTTAATAAATGTTTTTATTGTTAATATGTAATTCAGAAGCCAATGACCAATGACAATAAATTCCTATTTCACATTATAATTTACTTGTTTTGTTTTCAATTTAACTTCATGCATGCATTTCAGTGATGGCGATAACCAGACCTATCTAATCACTAGCTGACAAATAGTGTAAGAAATTCTACACAATTGAGATCGCTTTGGAAAGCTCATTTAAACCGTTCCTCATAACTTTTTGAGCCAGAGTTGAAACACTGGTACTAACAATTCAGTTTTTAAGAAAAGTTACTTTATCATTGTAAACTTGATGCAAGTGAATGAAATGATAGTACCATTTCTTTGTACTGTACAAACTATACATTGTAAAAATCTTTGAATAGTTTACAAGGTTTATTTGTAAGAAGAACATTCAAATACAAGTTTGTAACCTGCATAGACCAATCAATCCTAACGATATTGTATTTTGGATAATGAACTGTAACTGTTAAACTAACTATAAATGTAGCACCACTATTATAAAACTGATATGAAACATGATAATTACCAACTTTATCCTAATTAAGGTTTAATTTGAATCAAACATTTGCTTTACGTTAGCAGATTAACTAAACGATTTAGTACTAATCCAAGAATGACTTGTGAATATGTCACAGAATTAGCACACTATAAACACATGAAATCTAATAATCCTGCAGTACTTGTAGTCTTGAAATAAGTAATTTATTAAGAACTAAATGTATCAAAAAATAATATACCGTAATATATGTGTGTGTATACAGTGTATGGGTATATTGCTTTTGCAAAGTTGCATCAAAGACTGAGTGCACGGTGAAGAAATAGACCTGTCATCGGGAAGTCTTTATTGCTTATTTTTTCTTTCAGATGCCACGTGGTGTATAAACGACCATGTTATGTGCTTCCGTACATGTCAGATAAAATTCTCTGACTATTTATAGACGACCATGACGCGCGCGCACACATACGAACACGCGCGCACACACACGCACACACACGCACACACGCACACACACACACACACACTTCTCAGCCTGTAAGGAAAACGAACATTTATTGCTAATATGCGAGTACCCGTTATATGGAAACCTAATAACCATTAAACTTAATGACTCGTCAGTCGTTTAAAAGTAATACATATACGCAAACTCATCCTCTTTTAAATGCGTTTATCGTTGACAGAAAAGAAACGCTCCCCTATACACCAACACATAGAGTCACATTTACATTCATATAAACGCAAAAAATACTTATTAAATACATTTGTCGTATATTCGTGAAACAAGGTATCATTACTGTATCATATTTTGCTCTGCTACGATGCCATTACCGATGGGTTTTTTTTCTTAAATTAGCTGAACGGAAGTAAATTATGTTTGTGCTTCAGGGGAAAACGATTGTTTCGCGGAATATATAAAAAAAATATCAAGTTGTTTTTGGTAAATTACTAGTATTTTTGATATTACGATAGAAGCAGATCAAATATTACTCACCACATTTTGTGAAGTCATTTATAATTAAATAAAGAACGCAGTTGTCACATTTGACTAAACGAAGAATTTGTTTCATTCTTAAGAACTATTTCAGAAAACAAATATTGGTTCACATTTCATTGACAAATACAGTAAATAATAATAATAATAATAATAATAATAATAATAATAATAATAATAATAATAATAATAATAATAATAAAATAAATAAAATATCCAGAATTTTCTATATAATATTTAATTTTAATATCTAACGCAAGAAAAAATGAAGAAAAAATCGAATATAATTTTTATTTTGTCTTCTCGTTATTAAAGTGGGAAACAGTGGCTAAATGGTTAGACTGCAGATCTGAAACGTGACAGGTCGCAAGATCAAGGATGTTCTGGCCCTAACACTATGCTAATCCCTGTCATACATTCCTGAGTGACTACAGCTAATTATACACACGTTTTCAATTAATTTCGATCCAATATTAACACCAAAATTTGGCAGAACATTTTAAACACACCTAAATTTGAAAGGCTTGAGACCAAATCCAGTCATGATTTGTCTATGTTTCCTAAGTTAAAGGTTTACATGTAATCCGTAGAAACAGGTTCTTTGTCAATTATTCTTGGCTACAGTATGGATTATAATACTGTCTTCAGTTATATGCACTGACATTTTGGTTTTATTAACTTACTGCAAAAAAAAGCCAGAGATATCTACTTTGTAGTCTAAGTTAAAAGAATGCAAGAAATAAAACAACAACAGCAACCAACTTGGCTCCAGAAAGCTACCAGGAAGAGGTTTGGGTTCGTGTAAATCCATTAGTAGTGTTTCATTTCACACTTTTATTAAAGGAAATAATTTTTCAACATGACATTAATTACTGCAACGAATTGGTTTCTGTCAGGCTATCGAAACAGAAGTAATTAAAAATTACACGTAATTTGTTCTTTCATCCAAGTAAGTTCATCAGACTACTTGTATGTGACTAACTGACTGACTGAAAAACATTGCTAATCAGAGCAAGCTGTTGTGAAGCACTCTGTTTGTAACGTGTAACATAAAATGTTCAGGATCGTTCAGAGTTAATATCCTTGCATAAAATTTACAAGACTATTCATTATATTCATCCATGACAGAAGCAGCACGTGTTAATGAGATTAGTCAAGTATAATAAACGTGATACCGAACATAAAAATCATTGAATTTTTACAGGCTGATTAACTGCAACACTGAGATGATAATAAAGTTTTCTTTGAAGAAGTGTCATAACATATTTCTAAAACATCGGAACAGTATCAAATACAGAAATATTGTAAAATATACGAGGTCTAGTTTGTATTGATAAAATATAGACCAGAAATCCCCAAATTTTAATTTTTGGACATCGATTTTGTGCTCTTAGAATGGTAATAGAAAAACTGTATGTTTTAACCTATTGTTTGTTATCAGTAAACCTAGTCTTAAAATATTTATATTATATAATGCATAATTTCATTAAACGAGGACGCAGGTTAATTGTGTTTATGTCTTCCAGTTTCCTTTGCTTCCGCTTTTTAAATGTTGTAATTATGACGTCATCGGAAGAAACCAATAGAAACCAATTGTGACGCACTCTGTGCAAGCTTCAACTCTGAAATCTTAACTCGCCGTGTATAAACTCTTGGTGAGTACAGTAAAACTAATTTTATGTTATTTTGTTTTCAAATAGTTAATCAAAATGTGGACTGACATCGATGCTAACTTCAGAAAATAAATATTAGTTCTCTGTCGAAAATTAATTTTTCAAATTGATATTCCGACTACATTTATCTTCAAAATTTGGTCTTCAAAATTTTCCGAAAGTCGTATAAACAGTATGTTTTTTTTCTAGTTTTTGCTTTTTTAAAGAAAGAAAAACTGTTATTATTGTTGTTTTTATTGTTATCTTAAGATAAAAATATGTGTTGCAAAAAATTGATACACTAATTATAGTTAATTCTTAGCAAATATAAACTCAGTAGATATTGAATTAAAAGGTAATAGAATGATAAATAAGACCTACAGAAAAAAAAAAAAAAAAAAATCCAAATCCACACACACACAAAGAAAGAAAGGACACAAGGAACCGCCCGAACAACTCCAGCAAAAACCACAACTCCCCCTAAAAAAAAAAAAAATAAATAAAGTAAGAAAAAAGAAGAGGAATATGTATATATAATAAAAATAAAAATAATAATGCATTATATAATTTAAAAATAACATGAATAAACAACAAGAACAAGAACAACAACAACAACAACAACAATAATAATACTAATAATAATAATAATAATGAACAAAATGAGAGAAAGGAAAGCTTTGAAAGGAAAACAAAAGAAGTATATACATTATTCACAAAGTGACTTTGACAAATGAATGAAATTTCCTTAATTCTCGATTCAACACTGAAAACGTGTACGCCAACAATCCTGTGACTTGGACTTAACCTCAGAAACATTCTTGATCTCACGAAACTGAAAGGCTAAAGGCTAAAATGTTATTAGCTTTTTCCTATGTGTTAATGAGACCTGCCTGCTGATTACATTACAGTTATTTATGGAACACTTTTACCAGTCAGACTTGTATAAGAGAAGTTACTGCAAAACCGCTGATCATTTCCTGCTTTGACTGTTGGTAAATTATCCGTGTCTGGTTTATTTGTTAAGTTCTTGTTTAAAGAATAATAAATAAATCAGTTATATATATAAACAACACCCTCAAAAAAAAAAAAAAAAAAAAAAACATGATAAAGAAAAACCCAAAGATACAAAAAAACAACAAAAAAAACAATACAAATAAACACACATAAAACAAACTAAACAGCAAATAAAAAAAATTAAAAAAAAAAAATTAAAAAAAACAAACACAAAAATCCCGACAACTATAAAAAAACACACAACAACAACAAACCCTCACTATCCTCGAGAAATAAAATAAAATAAAAACCAATAAAATAATCCTATACAAATATATCTTGAAATAAGGTCTAAATATAAATATAAAATTCTTATAAACAAACAAGCAAAACAACAAAACAAACAATCCCCTAAAACCTCTAAAACAACAACATAAAATGCAATTAATAATAATACCATTTGTAGTTAGTGATAGCACTAATAGTAGTAGCAGTACGTAGTAGTAGTTACAGTAGTAGCGGTAGTAGAAATAATAGTAATAGTAGTAGTAGTAGAATTAATAGTAATTGTAGTAGTGGTCATAGAAGTAGTAATGTTATTAGTGTTATAGTAGTAGTAATAATAGTAGAATTAACAATAGTAGTAGTAGTAGTACTAGAAGTATTAATAATAATAATAACAGTATCAGTAGTAGAATTGTGGTAACAACAACAAATAACATTAATCATTTACAATTTTTAAAATCATATTTACAATAGGCCACTAAAGCAGAATTCACTGACGCACGGAAACTCTGTGATTTTATGTTTGACATCCTTCGCAATGCAGTCAAATCGAAAGAGTTCCGAAAAAATCTAAATCATTTCCTTAGTTTCAGAAAAAAAAAGATAATAATAAAAAAGAAAAAAAAATAAAAAAAAAAAGAAAGAAGTAGAATATTATTTAGAAAGAACGTGCTTGTCTTAGTAAAAAAAAAAAAAAATGTCATGTATCTTGTAAACATATACTTTATAAAAGAGTTACATCAGAGAATTTATTCGTATATCGATATATATATATATATATAATGTGGAAAGTTATTGACGTCTCTCTCTCTGTAAACAAATATTTAACCTCGATTGTTTCATTACTAAAATTACAATGCAGAATTAGCTACGAGGAAGAGAACAAAACACCAAAGATCAAGTGCGAAAGAGAAGATCAATACAGAACTGACATTAACGCTGGTGAATGGTAACTACTCGAATTATAGTAGCGTGCGGTTATTATTTCAGATAAAGGTATTGTTGGGGATCAGTAAAGAATCTTAGTCTTACACTCACAGTTTAAGTGCATGACATATTACTTTCACTCTTTTTATCAGACAAGCATGGATATTCCATTTGCATTCTTATGGTGTACATGATTATGTTGTAGATTCTCGCATGTCAGCGAGTATAATTGATTGTACTAAAAATAATAATATAAAACTCATGCACTGAAGTATGGAAAAATTACAAATGTAAGGGAAAATCGGATGTTGGGAAATAGAAGAAGAGGAGAGAAAATAAATGGGTTTTCTTTAATAGGGAATTAATATGTGAAAAAGACATTGAAGATAATAACGAATGTTGTAAAGTGTGTGATTTCCACTACTCGGCAACAGCAGTGGGTGTTTAATTGAAGCAGGCAGTGTCATGTCCATTTGTTGCCTTCAGACGTCATTCATCACAATGGCAGACTTACAAAAGCGAGCCACGGTTCCTATAAAACCATTCACCTAAGAAACAGTCCTTAACGAAGCAATTGTATTTAGTTATTACGACCACTTTTCTTTTCTTGTCGCATTATTCTGCTTGAAATAATTTTAACAAAATCCTAAAGGCTTAAACAGGTATAAAGCTGTGTATAAAATGACTCCTATTTTCTCCATACACATTTGCTCGAAGATAAAGTCGTAATATAATAATAAAATTAATGAATTGAAGGTTTACCACTTTCTTACTGAATTCAATTAATTTATATATCAATACAGGTCATGTTGTATAAGGCGGTTTTTAAAGTTTACTATTTTACGGTGTAATTTCTTCGTTTTCAATTTTTCTTTCTCTTTGTCCTTTTTTTGAAAAATGTTAAGGCGAAGTCCATTCTTGTGAAACTTTCTTAGCAGAAACGATGGACATGCATCAAACCAGCTCGATTCTATTTACAGTCGTGTTTAACTCCTGACCTCTGTGGTGTCTGGCTCAGACATTTCTTCTCAAAGTAATCAGACGCCAGGGCTGGAAACTTTGTAATGTACCGATGCTGACGAGAAGTGTGTGAGAATCAGTCTGGAAAACATAAATTTAATTTTGTTTAAATTAATTACTACAGCACACATTTGTTGCTACTGGAATATTATTTAACCTAGTATAAAGAGTTATTTTCAGTCAAAGTTATAAATCAGCCAGAAATAAAGTAGCTTGAGTAAGATGCTGAAAGTTACGTTAGATACAAAAAAAAAAACCCAACAAAACAAGCACTGTCCCAGTCGAGCGTCTGGCAGATAAATCGACTGTAGTGAATGTCATCGTACTTCTAATAACCTTTGCAGTAATGATCCGCGCGATTAAATGGACCGTTTGACCAGTAACTTGCTTTGTCGACCTGACGTCACATACGTACCTAGCGACTGGTGTTCATTTCTGGTGTTGCTAATATCACCAATATGAAAAAAAAAAAAATAAAAAAAAAAAAACAGTCAATATTTGATTCACTATTTTCAGTATTCTGATCGTTGGCTTGGCCTTTTCATCGGTGAAAACTTTTTCTCCAGCTATTCCTAGCCGTTAAAAATAATGATTCGTTGAAAAATATAACAACGATATAAGTATAGCTGAATTCGTAACGGTATGAGTAATATACAAACACACGACACACAGATTCACACACGTACATACAGCACACGTACACAGACAAGCACACACAATCACAACACAAGCACACACTACACATATACACAGAGACATACAAGCTGACGCACAGACAGTTATTAATAATAGTCAATAACGTTATTTCTCTCGAACACGTTGCAGATTTACGAGTTTGGTTCAGTCGAGTTATCGAAGATTAGCCTGATTCCAGCACAGTCTGATCCGTTGTTTATCATGATCACAATTTTACAAAATGAGAAAATATATGTCATTAAAAAAAGCTTTTTGCTATATTTGGAGATTACTTTAACCTTTTGTGGTCTGAGTTGAGCTATCAGCAGAATAAATAAGACAAATTATTTCAAATTAGCTGACACATTTGTGACGCTGGAACACAGGTCCACTGGCTCGGTATCCTTAATGGGTTTTCTCAATCTGCTTTTGTACAGATTATGTTCCGGCGAAAGCAAAAAAGACAAAGTAACAGAGTGGAAAAAAACTTAATAATAATAATTTAAAAAAACAGAAGAAATAGAAGAAGAAGAAAGAAAAAAGAAAAAGGAAAAAAGAAAAGAGAAAAAAAGATGAAGAAAAGAAAAGGAAAAGAGAGAAAAAATCTAAGGAAAGGAAAAATTTCTACTAAAAATATAGAATCAATAATAGCGATAAAATAACAGGAATAAAAAAAATAAAAACAAAAAAAACTATAAAAACAAAAACAACAACAACAACAACAACAACAAAAGAAAACAAAGAATAAAAATAAAGGAAGAAAAAAATAAAGAACAACACCTATTCAAAACAGGACCTTTAAAAAAAAAAGAATGAGTAGAAAAAAATGAAAAGAAAAAGAATACGATAGATAAATAGATAGATAAATAAATGATTAAATAAACATTACAATCGTCACAGATTCATCACTATCAAAATACTATTAAAAATTATTTTCATCAATGCAAATTGAAACTATAGTTATTGACCATTGACTTGTATTTAATATACTACTAAAAATTATTACGCAGAAAAAAACACTAGTTGATCATAATGATAATTAATATAACAGATCAACAATACAGACAAACAATTATATTTAAACTGAAAACTACCGTTCCAAAAAGAACAGTAGAAACAATAACAACACAATACCATTAATAATAAT